>PVJS01013725.1:0-41604 GCA_004027185.1 Glis glis | reverse complement strand
TCGATTTCTTCCATGTTTTCCATTTTATTGGAATATAAGTTTTCAAAGTAGTTTCTTATGATCCTCTGGATTTCTCCACTATCTGTGGTGATGTCCCCTTTTTCATTTCTGATTTTGGTAATTTGGGTTGATTCTCTCCTTCTTTTGGTTAGGTTAGCTAGTGGTTTGTCAATCTTATTAATCTTCTCAAAGAACCAGCTTCTTATTTTGTTGATTCTTTGTATTGTTTTCTTGTTCTCTATTTCATTAATTTCTGCTCTGCTTTTAGTTATCTCCTGCCTCCTGCTGGCTTTGGGATGCGACTGTTCCTGTTTTTCAAGATCCTTGAGGTGTGTCATTAGGTTATTTATTTGGATGTCTTCTGTGGCACTCAGTGCTATTAATTTTCCTCTTAACACTGCCTTCAAAGTGTCCCATAGATTTTGGTATGTTGTGTCTCTATTTTCATTTAAATCCAGGAAGTTTTTATTTCTCCCCTTATTTCTTTGCTGATCCATTTCTCATTCAGAAGTGTATCATTCAGTGTCCATGTACTTCTGTGATTACTTTTTGTCTTCCTGTTGTTAATTTCCAGTTTCATTCCATTGTGATCTGAGAATATGCAGGGAATTATATCACATCTTTTTAATTTGCTTATGCTTGTTCTGTGACCCAGTATGTGATCTATTTTGGAGAATGTTCCTTGGGCAGCTGAGAAAAATGTGTATTCAAGTGTTGCTGGTTGAAATAATCTGTATGTGTCTATTAAATCCATTTGGTCTATAGTTTTCTTTAGGTCTGAACAATCTTTATTCATCTTTTGTCTGGAGGATCGATCTAGTGGCGTGAGTGGTGTTTTGAAGTCTCCCAATATTATTGTGTTTGGGTCTGTTTGGGACCTGATGTCCTGAAGACTTTGTTTTATGAATGTGGGTGGGCCCACATTTTGGGCATAAATGTTTACTATTATTATATCTTTTTGTTGGATTGTTCCTTTTATTAGTAAGAAGTGACCCTCCTTGTCTCTTCTGATATGTTTTAGTTTAGTCTATTTTGTCAGATATAAGCATTGCTACACCTGCTTGGTTTCGATCTCTGTTTGCATGGTATATCTTTTTCCATCCTTTTACCTTTAGCGTATGAGTGTCTCTGGCTAGAAGGTGAGTTTCTTGTAAGTAGCATATGGTTGGGTTATACTTTTTAATCCACATTGCCAGTCTATGCCTTTTAATTGGGTATTTGACTCCTTTGACATTCAATGTTATTATTGAGATATGATTTTTGTTTCCAATCATTTTGAATTCTATTTTCTGTTTGCTGTAGTAACAAATCTCCTTGTTTAGTTGCCTACCTGGTGGAGTTCACCTCTCCTGTGGTTCTGAAAATTGTTTGTTTTTCCTTCTTTGAGATTTATTTCTTTTAGGATTTTCTCCAGTGTTGGCTTGGTCCTCATGAATTCTTTAAATGTTTGTTTATCATGGAACATTTTTATTTCTTCATCAATTTTAAATGATAACTTTGCTGGATATATCAGTCTTGGTTGGAAGTTGTTTTCTTCCAGGGTACAGAGTACTTCATACCAATCCCTCCTGGCATTCCTGACTTGGGTTGAGAAGTCTGGGGTGATTTTTATTGTTTTGCCCCTGTATGTCACCTGTTCTTTTATTCTTAGTGCTGTTAGAATTCTTTCTTTGGCCTCTACATTAGACATTTTAATTATTACGTGGCGTGGGGAGGTCCTTCTTTGGTCCTGTCTCAATGGTGTTCTATATGTCTCCTGTATGTAAATGTCCAAATCTTTTTCTATGTTGGGAAAATTCTCTGAAATTATTTCTTTGAAGAGGTTTCTTATACCCTTGGTCTGTGTTTCTAAACCTTTTTCGATGCCTTTTATCCTCAGATTAGGACGTCTTGTATTTTCCTGTATTTCTTGTATGGCCAGGGTGTGTTGTAGTATCTTCTATATATCATTGACTGTGTTTTCAGTTTTGAATGAACTGTCTTCCAGGAGTGATACCATGTTTTCCATGTGGTCGAGCCTACTAGAGTTAGTTTCTATTGCAGGCTTTAATTCGTTTATTGACTCCTTTATTTTGTTCAGTGTTTCTTTCTGATTCTTTCTTAGAGCCTCAACTTCCTCCTTCATCTCCTCTATGCTTTCTTTGAGGCCTTTCATCATTCTGAAGATCAAAATTCTGAATTCTCCGTCTTGCATTTCCTATAGGTCAGTATCAGTAATCTCACTTGTTGATGCATTGTGAGTGTTTTTTGTTTCCTCATTGTTCATCATTCTCATATTTTTGGTGTTTTCAATTTTGTGTTTCTGTTGCCTCTGCATCATCTTCCTTTCTATGTATAAGACCTCTTGATGGTCCCTGTATACCCAATTGGGTCAGTACGCTGCAGGCTGTGTTTACCTACCATCTGGTTGACCAGGGCATGGTGTGTGTGTGTGTGTGTGTGTTGGGGGGACATGCAGGTTCTGGAGCTCGGGTGTTGAAACATGAGGCGCATTTCGAGGTGTGGTGTTGGATGTGGGCTCTGAGGCGTAGGTGACAGTGCCAGAAGGTGCCTGGTCTTCGAGGCACGGGTGCTGAGGGTTGCCTGGGCCCCAAGTGATGCACACATGCTGTGGGTCTCAGGAGGTGTCGCCGGAGGTTGCCCGGGCTCTGATGCTCTGATGCGCAGTGCTGAGTATCTAGCACGGGCCCCAGGGTGGTGCAGACTCTGAGTATCAAGTGGTGGTGTGTGAGGGTGCACGGGTGCTGAGGCACAGTGCAGAGGATCGTGGGCAGGCCTTAGGGAGGTGCGCGGGCTCCTGGATCTCAGGTGGCAGTGCTGTAGCATGACCTGGCTCTGAGGCAGCATGGGTCTCTGGTGGCGGTGCCAGAGGGTATCCAGGCTCTGAAGCACGACACAGAGGCTTTCGTGCAGGTGGGAGAAGTGCAGGTTCTGGGTCTCGGGTGGCAGCGCTGGAGGGCTGCCCGAATTTCTGGTGGTGGCGTTGGAGTCCAAGGCATGGAGGGTCACCCGGATCACGCAGAGGGGCGGTGTGGGGGTCTGAGGCGGGGCATGGAGAGCCGCCCGGGTTGTGCAGGACAGCGCGGGTGTCCGGGGCGGGGCTCAGAGGGCCGCCCCAGTCTCAGCTGCATGGGGGTCCAATGAGCGGCTTTTGGGGATCGAGTTGGCTTGTTGCGTGGTGGAGCGGAGGTGAGTGGCTCTGGCAGGAGCCCATGCTAGGGCAGCATTTGAAGGGTATTCACGATCTGCTGCTGGGATGGCCCCACCACTCACAGAATTCTGCTCTGGTTTCTCCTCCCGATTTGCTGGTGGAGGAGGGGGCTATTAGCCCCGGCTATAGGGTCGGGGGAAGATGGCTCCTTACCGATCCTGCCAATACCGGATTGCAGTTTTCTGTGGGATTCTGTAGCTATTAGATTCTGTGTCTGTGTAGTCGTACTCTGGTTACTGGATATTGGATTTTGGTTCTTCTATGGCTGTGTGATGTTGTTCAGTTCTGAGCCCCTGAGGTGATTTTGAGACAGGCTCGTTTAGGGTCCCCTATTCCATCGCCATCTTGGATCCTCCCCCCTGTATTTTTATTTTGAAATAAGGTTTCACTAAATTGCTGAGGCTGTCCTTGAATCTGCGATCCTTTTTGGAATTATAATCCAGAGTACTGGGATTATAGGTGTGTGCCACCATACCCAGCTTAATGAAGTCCTTTATAGTTTTTGTTCTTAATAGATCTATGATCAATTTTCAAGTTAATTTTAATTTTTGTATAAGCTAAGTGCTGAGGTTCTTTTATTTCTTTCTTTTAAATATAGATATCTAATTGCCCCAGTACCATTTGTCTAAAAGTCTGTGCTTTCCCTTTTCCAATTACCTAGGCACTTCTGTAAAATTCAATTGACCACATATATATGGATGTATTTCTGAATTCTCCATTGATCCATGACTATTCTTAATACAATAGTATACTGTTTTTATAATTGTAACTTTATATTGTCTTAAAACCAGGTAGTATGAATTCTATATTTTGTTCCTGGTTTTCAAAGTTGCTTTGTAAACCAGGTGTGTCAAAGAAACGCTTTCTCTCTGCTCTTTAAGTGTGGTTTCATCTGCTTACATTGTCCTTAAGAGCCTTCTCTCTTGAAATGAAAAACTTTCCAGTGAACTCAAACCCTTCAGGTCTGGAACAAACCTACATTCAGAAATGGATTAAACACATAGGACAGTTCTCAGAGAATCCATATGTTTTTGCTATTGTCTCAAGACTTGGAGGAGGCTAATCTAGTGACAGAAAACCATCGAAGAGGATGGAAGAGGAATCGGCCTTATACAAGCCTGTGGCTTCCCCCTTGCATCCTCCGGCCTTCCTCTCCTGCGGGAGGAGCCCCTGAAGGAAGGCCATGCACACTGACTAGGTCTTTGGAGACTACTGGGAAGCACGTGGGAGTCCAGCTGAGATTCCCATAGGAAGCAAAAGTTCTACAAAGGGCCATGTTCACCTTTGCTTGATGAAGGCAGAAGAGCGGAGATGGGTGTCAATAAATGCATGTTTTCAAGGCTCTTTACTGGGGTGTATCTCAATTCTCTAGGTCACCCACATGGACTAGCACAATCCTTAGGGCTCAGGCCATGGAAAAAGAATTTGCCTGCAAATCAAAAGACTTGGTGTCCAGTCCTGGAGAGGCTCTCTTCTAGCCTGGTGTCCTGCCAGAATGAAGGGAGCCTGGGCCCACTCAACTTCACTGGGGGGCAGTGGGATCAGCCCTTCCCTCTTGCATGGGAGAGTGTGCTCTTCTCTGCACCCAGCGGCGCAGGCCTCCATCCTGGCTAATTCCTGCCCTGCTCCTAGAGAAAGGCAGTCTTGCTCTTGAAGATCTAGTTAGGGTTGGAGAACTGTTTCAGTCAAGGTTCTTGCAGAAAAGAGAGGACACTCAAATTAGGGTAATCAGAGGAGAACTTAATAGCTGTCTACAAAGGGTGTGGGCAAGATGTCTGGACACCATTGTAGGGCTGGTAATAGTAGAGCTCCATTTCTGCCCCAACCCAAAAGGAAGAGGGGAGGACATGGCTTCTAGAACCTCTATGGGGCAGGCTATATAAAGAGGGTCTCTTGACAGGAGCTGCCACGGTATGGGAGCCAAGGAATGAATACCACCCCCTTGGTCTCCTACTGGTGTACAACTGGCATACGGAGCAGGGTGGATGAAGGTGAGAATGGATCCAGTGAGTAGCTGTGCACCTTATGGTTTTTCCTACATCTCTACCTCCTCATCACAAGGGTAAATACATCTCTCCATGTCCATCTTGGCATCTATTACCTGGAAGGAAAAGCTCTGAAGTTTGCCATCTTTGGAGTAGAATCAAGGGCAGACTCGAAGGGGCAATCAGTCGTGCTCTTTCCACCAAAGAGTAGAAGAAGAAGAAAAAAAAATAGCAGGTCCTTGGCAAAAGCTACCTGGCAGTGAGCAACGTTCAGCCCTGCTCATTCTTGTTAACGTCCTCTGGTAGCCAGGAATGCTGAAAGTAGGCAGAAGTCAGGAAAATTCCAGGACGCCTTTACTAAAAATAAAGCAAATAGCCATTTCTTACACGATGCCCAGCCACTAATTACTGCCGTGATTTTGTATAAAGAGAGCCCCTTTGGCTACAGAATATGAGTTTAAAGGCTAAGCTCCATCCCAAGTGGCAATTAAGGACTTTACCTGATCATAATAAACCTCGCTCTTCCTTTCCGAAGTCAACACTGCATCTTGTTGCCAGAGCAAACTCATCAGCTCATTCCTGGCTTCCTTCTGAAAACAGAGCAGAGGCTGTGCAGAGCAGATGCTCTCTGGCTGCTTGCTCCAGGCTCCTGCAGCACCGGGAAGCTCTTGGGGGCCCTTCAACAGTGTTGACTTGGGTGCAGCGGTCCCTGAAGGTCCTTTAGTCCCTGGCCTGAGCCCAGGCTGCTGTGACCCAGTGTTGGCAATCATGGTCATAATTTTTGCAGGGATAGAGTGAGAATCTATATTTTTCCTTCATAGCATCTATCAAAATGGCAATTTCAGCTGGGCATGGTGGCACATGCCTGTAATCCCACTACTTGGGAGGCTGAGACAGGAGGATCACAGGTTCGAGGATAGCTTCAGCAACATAGAATTTCAACAACCTATTGAGACCCTGTTTCCAAACAAAAAATATAAAGGGCTGGGGGTGTAGCTTGGGGGTAGAATGCTCCTGGGTTTAATCCCCAGTAAAACACACACATACACACACACACACACACACACACACACACACGGCAATTTCACATGTAACAGCAACCATTCTGTATGCATTCTCTACCTCTGTCCCTCCCTCCACTCCACTCATTTAAAAAGTTCCTGGTGTTGTCCACTTGACACGCTCTTCTCTCTTTCATCTTGGGCTTAGCATGGGGAGCAAGGTGTGAAGCTATAAAGGATCCATGAAGCAAAATGCTGGCAGGGAAGGGATGTAACGGGCAGAAAGAGCAGCGTAGATGCAGCAGAGGGTTGAGGCCCACGAAGTTAAAGGAGGGTGAAGCATCAAACTGAGCTGGATCCAGCAAACTGTCACCAGGCAAAAAAGTAGCCAGACATAGCCAGTTTTCAAGTCGAGCCCCAAATTTGGATTTTTGTTCAAAATTTCTTTCTCTCTCTCTCTCTCTCTCTCTCTCTCTCTCTCTCTTTGGTACTGGGGATGGAACCCAGGAGCATTCTACCTCTGAGTTACTTCCCCAGCCCTTTTTATTTTTTTATTTTGAAATAGGGTCTTAGGGTCTTTCTACATTGCTGAGGCTGGCCTCAAACCTGTGATCCTCCTGTCTCAGCTTCCCAAGTACTGGGATTACACACGTGTGCCACAACGCTCAGCCTTCTGTTCCTTTTTTTTTTCTTTTTTGGTACTGGGAATTGAACCCAGGGTCATTATACCTCTGAGCTACACCCCCAGCCCTATTTTATTCTTTATTTGGAAACAGGGTCTCACTAAGTTGTGGAGGGTCTCACAAATTGCTGAGACTGGCCGCGAACCTGTGATCCTCCTGTCTCAGCCTCCCAGGTACTGGAATTACAAGCGTGCACCACCACACCCGACTCTTCTGTTTCTTTTTCTTTGCTTTTTTATTTTCAGTGCTGGGAATCGAACCTACGGCATCATGCATACTAGGCAAGTGCTCTACCACTGAGCTACACCCCCAGCACTGTACAAAATGTCTTGAATATTTGGAATGCCAAACAAAACAAGCTGCAAGCCAGCTGTGGCCCGGCCTGCCAGCCTGTGACCTGTGTGAGGTGGTGTACACTGGAAAGGGAACAGGGAAGACAGGGAGGGGGTGGAAGGGTAAGAAGAAATGTTTAAAAGAGTCTGAAATTGGTATCTGAGAGGGAATTAATAGCTGCCAATAGAGGACTCTGAAAGTGGCTGAAATTAGAAGAGGAGATTGTAAAGATGTTTGGCCGTGCATTAAGAATAAATTCCTTGTTTGGATATTACCTTGAGACACCAAATAAAGATTTTAATTCTTTCAGTTATTTTTTGGTATTAATTTCTGATTATCAGAAATCCTGGTACAGCTTAGCTGGGTGCCCCCAACTTAAGGTTTCTCATGAGGTTCCAGCCCAGGTGCCAGCCAGGGCTGCAGGTCATCTCAGTGCACAACCAAGGGAGGGTCCAAACTGACTTTTCTGGCTGTTTCTAGGCCTGAAGTTCTCACTGCCATGTTGGTTTCCCCATAGGGCTGTTCACAGCATGGCAGCTAGCTTTTTCTGGAACAAACCAGTCTTTACACATCCTAATCTCAGCAATGACATCCCATTGATTTTGCCCTATTCTATTAATCAGAAACAAGTCGTTAGGTCTACCCCACACTCAATGGGAAGGGATTCTCCAGGGCTTGAATGCCTGGAGGTGGGGTCATTGGAAGTTTGAATCCAACCTTGTTATTCAGGGCCCACAAGGAGCGTGGGCAGTGATATAATAGTCACATTACCCTGGTAGAACTCTGCCTCATCTCTGAATAACCCGTGACTACACATAATTGTCTGATAGCCACCATCTTTCTACATTAAACACTGACAAAGTCACACACGTGGTACACAGGCATACACTCTATATACATATGCTGGGGAAAGTTGGATCACACTGTAGCTTATGAGAGAGAGAGACTAGAACATAAACCCAGCATATTTTCTCCACATTCACCTGTGCACTGATTTTGATCTCTGGCTCTGCCTTTTACTAGCTGTGCTACTCTGGATAAGAAGCTTCCCTAAAACTCCTTTCCTCATCTGAATACTGGTGGTAATAATAGAATTCATATCACTGGGTTTGGAGTGGGATTAAATACCAGTGATTACATATATGAAGACCTAGCATAATGCCTGGCACATTGCATGGGCTAAAGAAATCTTGGTGCCTATTGTTATCACTATTACTCCATTTCTATCCTTTAATCTATTGTATTTCCTTTCAAACCTGCTCTTAAAGCCTATATTGCCTCCCCATAGGATTCTTAAAATCTGGTCTGTGCTAAAAACTTATGAACAGTTTTTAATGACACCAATGAGTGTATTATAGACATAGTTTTTGGAGATCTGTTGCTGGTAGTTGGCTTCCATCAAAATAAGGCCTCTTAGAATTAGAACCGGTTATCAAGGAGGTTTTCAGAGAACAACTTTATGGAAGAGAGAAGCAAAATTGATCTTTCACACTTCATCTCTCTCATCCTTAGCCACATTTTGAATGGGTGTTTTGTAAATACGAATACCTGGCCACTTTGAGAAATTCCAAGGGAATCCACACAGAGCAGGGGAATATGGCCTCAGATCTTCTCACTGGGATTGGCGGCATCATGCGCTTTAGAGGAAAGATGGCCCACACTTGCTTATCCATGTTATATTTTGGAGTTGAACAGGGTTGAATGTCTCTTACAACTTGCCAGAGGCCATGTTAGTTGCATTTCCAAAGCTTGCAAATACACGGGTGGACATGCCATCTATGAGATAATTGTTGACTTTGCGTGTGCTTTGAAAGGGGGCTTAGGAGGACAAAGCCATCTTTTCCTCTTTCTCCTAATTTCTTTCCCCCAGAGAAGCTGCAGAATTTTGACCCACTTCACATCCTCCTCCTGCCTCTGGTTTTGAAATCTGCACACCGACGGCCTGTTTGCTTGTTAGCATGAAAGGCTTGCTCTGGGTCTGTGCTTGCTTGTTAGTAAAGAACCAACAAGCATTTCAGTCCAAAGGTAATCACAGAATGAAATCACTTCCAGATGCCAAACCCCACTCCTGATGGTGAAAGCAGACTTAACAATTGCAGTGGACCAGGTATTCAATGGCTCTCACCCAATCCTATTAGGGTTTTTGAACATGCACATGTGTTGTTATCCTCTTTTCCTCTCTCTCCCTCTTTTCTATCACTCCTTGCTTTCCTCAGCTTGGATCAATTTCAATTGGAAGAACAAAATTGAAGCTGGATATAACCCAGACTCAATGCTCCCGTAAGTATCTGAGCTTCGGTTATCCTGGGATCTATTATTTGATTATGGGCCCCTGTTAGAGCCACATCCCCTAAAGATAAGAGCAGTGCTTTCTTCCATCTTCATCCTTATGGGCTCCCAGAAAGCCTATCCCAGGCAAAGTGCAAACATGAGCACTATTCCTTGGACATCTGGTAAAGCTGTGGTCAGAGGGATTATGCTACCTTGAAGACATGAGAAAGAATCACTGTTCACATTCAAATCAGAATGGGTGTAGAAATGACTAGCTGAACAGAGCGGGAACCCACACTGGTACAATATCTGTCATTGCTCAGCAATGACATAGGAGATGGTGTTCTTAATCCTCACACACAACTTCTTACAGGGAGTTGTAGAAAAAAAGGAAGGAAGGAAGGGAGAGAAAGAGAGAGAGAGTGAGAGAGAGAGAGAGAGAGAGAGAGAGACTAAAAGAAGAAAAGGGATCAGTTCAAAAAGCACATTTTTAGAGTTATTTAATCACAGTACTATGGCCTGAGAAAGACTAGAATCAAGAAGACTTTCAGAACAGGAATTCATTATAGACATATTGATTTTTCTCCCCTCCAAAAGTGAGTGCCATGGAGTCTAATTTCATTTCCTAGCTCAGCTTAACCCCTGAAAGTACTTAAGTGGCAAAATCTTTTCCTTCATTCACTAATTAGTCTCCCCCATCAGGGCTCCAGCAATAGACATGGCCATTCATGAAGACAGGAATCTGTGTGATCTGATCATATGCAAGTAGATAGAACACAGATGAAGTATTTGTATTGAGCCAATAGAAAGGCTTTTTAAAAATCTCTTTTGTTTGGCTTTTGTATAGTTAGTATACTTATTAAATTATTACTTCCCTTGTGGATAATTCATTATATTTTAAATGCAACACAAATGTATTTCTTCCTTGGCAAAATAGCATATAGCTTTGCTCACATTCAGCCATTTATTCCCAGATGTTTATATCCACAGGGTCCAAGAACTCCATAAAACCCAGGATAATAGCACATTGAAAATATCTGGCCACAACCCATAAAAGATTGTGCATAATAAAAATTCTCCCACCCTCCAATCCTCCATCCAATGCAAACCTTCCAAGGTTTCAAAGTAATTTTCCAAAGGTGCAGTGGGGGTGGGTACCCTAAACCCTCACATCACTGAGACCTGAATTCAAGATCAAACTGAAGTTCATGTATCCAAATTCTTTAGAAAGAATCTCTTTAAAATTAATCCAGAAAAAAATTAAATAGCTGGTGAATGGTTTGTTTTATTGTAAGGAAAAATAGAAGGGTGTGGGTGTATACATATGTGTGTGAATGTATATATGCTCAAAGTGATGAATGTCTTCCTCAAGTGGCCAGATTTTCATCTGTCCTCTTAACATCTAAGCAATTGTTGCTTTTTCAACCATTTACTAGTGCTGGGTTTCCCTCCCTCCTTCCCTTCCTTCCTTCCTTCCTTCCTTCCTTCCTTCCTTTCTTCCTTCCTTCCTTCATCTTATGCTAGGTATTGAACCCAGGGGCATTCTACCTCCAAGCTACACCCCAGCCCTTTTAATTTTTTTATTTTGAAACAGGGTCTCACTAAATTGTTGAGACTGGCCTGGAACCTACAATGCTTCTGTTTCAGGCTCCCAAGTATTGGATTACAGGCGTGCACCACCACATCCAGCATAGGTATTTTTTTCTTACTTGGTTTTAGAAATATAAATTATTTTATATCAACCTCTCCAACAGCTACTCATCTTAGATGCATACTAATTTATGTCAGACAAAAAGCAAAATTCCCTAGATCATTCATTTCTTGATTCCTGTTAGAAACAAGGGGCATCCAAAATACTGACCAGCTAAATGCTCAACCAGTCAGTAGCATCCGTTGGGCTTCATCTACTCACCAGGATGGAATTAGACATATGAAGGAGAAAAGTCTGCTTCTACATCGAGGGAGGTAGTGAGGCAGTAACGGGAAATTGGTTGGAGTGAAAGAAGTGGGAGGAAGGTATAATATACAAACATGTCCACAACAGACTGTGACTACCTGGACAGACATGAATTTGCTCGGGGAGGTGGCAAAGATGAAGAACTTGTGTCTGCACAGTGGAAGGAGGCAGGGGACAGACAGTGGTAAAACCAAAGTATATTTAAAGTCAGAAAAATCTAGGGTCAGGTTCATCTTTTCGTCTTAGGAGTCATGTGGCTTGAACCTAGTTTCTTCATCTCTAAAGTTGAGACAATCGCTCCTACATTGAATGGTTACTGCAGAGACCAAATGATCTATGAGGCTTTGCAAGTTGTAAAGTACCAAGCACGTCTGCCCTAACAGAGTGGGTGAGTTGTGTAAAGAATTAGACAGCTGATGAAATGCAAACACCCTGGGACCTAGTCTCACTGTTATTTATGCCTAACACATGCCTGAGTAATGATTTCCATCCTGTTTCCTTGTCTGTTAAGTGGGGATTATAGTATTTGTCTTCTGTGGTTGTTGCATGATCAAATGAGAGGCTATACACAGGAGATCTGTTAAGGGTGAGGTGCTATTCAAACTCAATGCTTTGTCACACTTTGGTGAAATACAATACATACTCATTTATTCACTCATTCATTCAACAAACATTCTTTGAGCATTAAACGATGCCAGGCTCTGCCAAGCACTAGGGATATTATGGTGAATAAGACAGCCCCAACTTTGTCTTTGTGGAATATAGAATAAATTTTATTAACAAAATGTTTGCAAAATTAAATAGCCAAGTCCATTTTTTGAAACCACATATATTTATGGCATTGTATCATACTTACCCTTTGACACACATACAAAAAAAGAGTCAAAAAGGATTAGTATAAACATAACTAGATAACAAATTAGAGATGAAGATTCAGTCTCAGATTTTCTTAGGCTTATCACTCAAAGTCTTTGTTTCTTTTTTTAGGTTCTACCTGCTTCAAAGGATTTCTCCTAAGATGTGTGGGTTGGGAGCCTGGCATGGTGGTTGCACATTTGTAATGTCTGTACTTAGGAGGCTGAGACAAAAGAATCACAGTTTCAAGGACAGCCTCAGCAATTTAGCAAGAACCTGTCAATAAATAAATAAATAAATAAATAAATAGAAAGGGCTGGGGTATAACTCAGAGGTAGAACGTCCCCTGGGTTCAGCATCCAGTACCAAAATAAATAAATGAATAAATAAATAAATAAATAAATAAATAAAAGCAGATTCATGGATTGGTGCCTCTAATCTAAATCTGGTAGATTAAAAAACTATTGCAAGATAGACTACCAGACAATCGATCTGATATCTTCAAAAAGTCAATGGCAAGAAGAGAGAGACGACATTAGGATACTTAAGAGCTATAAAAAATAAATAATGTGTGAACTTTGGACTACACAATGATTTGTAATATATTTTTTAAATAATCATGGAAATTCAAACATTGCCTGAATTTGGGATGATACCAAGAAATATCAATAATTTTGTTGGTTATATTAGTAGCAATATGGTTTCATAAAAAAATGGCCCGTATTTTTAGCATATGTAAGAATGAAATGACCTAATGTCTGGGACTGCTATAAAATAAAATATTAAATAAACAAAATGATAAATTATAGAACAAAAGAAAAATTGAAGTCTTCAACAGAAGTATGCATATGTAAATATATCTTACAACCATATCTTCTTTTTTGTTCTTTCATGAGATAGGATCTTGCTAAGTTGCCCAGGCTGGCTTCGAACTTGCAATCCTATTGCCCCAGGCTCCTGAGTTGCTGGGATTATAGACATGTGCCACCATATCTGGTTTCATACAATCATATCCTAAAGAAAACATTACTCACTCTTTTTTTTTTCTCCTCTGATACACAAAATAGGCTACAAAAATCTTTGAAGGGGAAACATTTTCCCTAATTATATGACTTCATTTCAAGGTGGGAAAAGAACATAGGGAATGCAGAATACAGGAAGGGAAGTTTCCCACATGCATTTCTTTGTAATAAAATGTCATTGAATTCATGGATGCCATGCTCAAACCGGGTGATTGAGGAGACTTGGCTGCTTCTGGCTCTGTGTCTGGCTTTTATATGGTTGCAAGGTTGGGGCCAGGGAGGATAAGTGGGTGGAGAGGGGTAAATGAATGATGTGATGTCTTCAGGCCTTACTCAGGACTGAAGGGACGACCTCCTCCCTCCACAGCAGATTATCGGATCTCACTTATTCTGCTAAATCCACTGTGTAAGCCCCACATGATATTTTTTGGTGACATTTATTAAATTAGCGACATAACTACCAGCTCTTTTCTATGCCTAATGCTTCTTGAAGGACTTTCCCAGTTCTGTCCATGGATGAGACACAAGATGAATAGAATTAAGGGTGAGAGTTCAAAAAAAAAAAAATGCCAACAATGTGAACCTGGTCATTTATGTTAAAGGAAAAAACAACCCCCCTTTTTAAATGCCTCAACTCTTCTGTTTTCTATGGGCCTGGAAATCTGGAGAGTCAAATGGTGAGTATAATAGGAACATCCTAGGCGCCATAACAGCCCCATAAATATCTCCTCAACAGAGCTGCGCCTCTCCCCCGGACTCGAGGAGCTTTCTTTGAAGTCACAAGGCAGAAGTTGTGCATGTGGAAGAGGTATGCAACTTATTATTATCATTATTTGCCATTGCTTTAGAAGCTTTTAAGTAATACTAGATTTATCACATTTTTCTTACAGCAAATTTTGGTTTCATCTAGTGTTTCTTCTGAAGGCTGAACCAATAAACTGGTTTGTCTTTGTAGTTGATCTGCTACGGTAGTTCCCATATTTTTCTGCCAAGAAGCCCTTTCAGAATCTGATTAAATGGGTGACATGACATTTATAGTTTTAGAGATTGGAACACCTGGAAGGAGGCCCAGAACTTACCCAGTCTCTTGGGGACCCTCTAGTACAAAGCACACTGGCCCTTGTTGGGTGGATCCAACTTGGAGCTGGCCTTTCGCTACTGTTGCCTCTTGAGGTCCACCCTCGGCTGGGCAGCCCCCTTAGCTTACATTGCCTAGCACTGCACATAGCAAAGGCTTAGTGAATATTTCATATTCTTGATTTAATTTTGCTGAGGATTTCAAATAAAGTTAGTGTGTATGTAAATGGTTTGCATTGCACTGCATGATAGCAGATAAGGACAGTTACAGAACCAGCTGAAAATATCCATTTCTGCTTAGGTTTGTACCCATGGTTTCTATCTGCACACAACAAAGTCATAATTTCTTTCATATATATATTAATATATATATTTATATAAAGACACACACACACACACACACACATATATTTTATACTGGGGATTGAACCCAGGGCATCCTACTTCTGAACCACACACCTAGTCCCTTATATATATATATTTTTAAATTTTAAAACAGGGTCTTGTTAAGTTGTTGAGGGTTTCACTAAGTTGTTGAGGCAGGCTTTGAACCTGTGATCCTCCTATCTCAGCCTCCTAAGTACTGGGATTACAGACATGCCATGGCTCCCAGATATTTCTTTTAAAAACATGCAGTTGCTCACAGACATACCTGGAACCTGTTTTCTTTATAATTACAAGGGTAAAACATGCTTATTGTAAGAAATTAGTAACTATAAATAAGCATTTTCTTACTACCTAGGATATCCAGTGTTAAGTTATAGTCACATGATTACCCTACTATCTGTGTGTGTGTGTACATATTGTTTTGTACTTTTAGTATTCTTTTTTTTTTTCGGTACTGGGGATTGAACCCAGGGGCATTCTACCTCCGAGCCACACCCCCAGCCCTATTTTTTATTCTTTATTTTGAAACAGGGTCTCACTAAGTTGCAGACGGCCTCACTAAGTAGCTGAGGCTGGCCGCAAACCCTGATCCTCCTGTCTCAGCCTCCCAATTACTGGGATTACAAGTGTGTGCCATCACGCCCGGCTCTGTTTCGTACTTTTAAAAAGAATTTTATTGGTGCAATATGATTATACATCATAGTGAGATTCAAAGTGATACATTCATATACTTTCCTACTTTGCAGTTAACAATGTCATGCATTTTTGCACACATCGGCCCACTGTCTCCAAAGGTCCCTTAGAAATGATAAAAACAAATTAGTTTTAAGCCACTGCAACAGTAAAAACAAGACTAAAAGTCATCAATAAGCCAGAAAACACAAAGGATTCTAATCAATAGAAAAGGATTTGGAAACTTGATGAAGGAAACACTTCAACTGGCACTATGTACATATATGAAATCATCCATGCCAATCTCAGTATCGTGAACGGGGAAGGGGAGGGAGTGGGGTGGGATCTCCGGGGAAGTTCACCAAATGCTTTGTGCATGTGTGTCCCTGAACTTCCTTATGTTGTGTGATTACAATGCACCGATAAAAGTATATTAAAAAGAAAAAAGAAAAGAAACGGCATCAGGTAAGTGGGGAATTTATCACAGAGATGGCAGGAGCTCAGACTCCAGAGGTATAGGTGACCTTTCCAAGGGAGTCTTGCAGATAATTACAGCTCCAAATTTACAGATTAGCTTGGGATTTAAAAATTGCATTTGTGATAGCTAAACATATGGAGCTTTCTCTCTAGTTACAAATAGAGTTACTAGTGAGGCAACTTTTGCCTTCCAAATGACATAGCAAATATGCCTGGGCGGGCCACTGGTGAGGGCATTGGGAGCCAAGAAGAGCAACTCCAAGTTTAAGATAAATGTGGGCCCCCCCCAGTGGCTCAGGGGCACCACCCAGCCGTGGGTAGCCTGAAGACCTTCATCCCAGCGAAGCCCTCCTGCCTCTGCCTGTGGTGGAGGAGCAGCACACTCCGCTGCCTCCTGGAGCTAGAGGAGGCCATGGATCCGAAACTCCACAGTTGTGAGGGAAAACTATTTGGAACCTAGTTGGTTTTTTTTGTTTTGTTTTGTTTTGTTTTGTTTTACAGTACTGGGGATTGAACCCAGTGACATTCTACCTCCGAGCTGCACCCCCTGCCCTATTTTTTTGTTCTTTATTTTGAAACAGGGTCTCACTAAGTTGTGGAGGGCCTCACTAAGTAGCTGAGGCTGGCTGTGAACCTGGATCCTCCGGTCTCACCCTCCCAAGTATTGGGATTACAAGCGTGCGCCACCACGCCCAGCAGAACTTAGTTTTTTCTATCCAAATTTCAATCAAGTATGAGGGCTGAAGAGGGAACTTGAAGACACGGAAGAATTTTGTAAGTTTGGTAACCATGCATGCAGTAAGAAAAACATCCCTCATGAAGGAACCCAGCAAAATCCCAGAAAATGTCAGGAGGGAAGAAAATGTGAGATACAAGAAGCTTCCACTTCCCTGTTTGACTCAGTAAGATTTTACAGAAGTGAAAAAGAAAATTAGAGGCCCTCTTCTAGGCAGGGAAGCATGTGCCATTCTTGATTGAGTGACAAAATGTTCAAGACTGAGGACTGCATTCTATTCCAGTGGAGGTTCAGTCATACCATTTATTTCTAGAGAGATTTATAGTCATGTAATATAATTGTATAAATGTTTCACTCTTTCTTTCTCCTTCCTTCCTTCCTTCCTTCCTTCCTTCCTTCCTTCCTTCCTCCTTCCTTCCTTCCTTCCTTCCTTCCTTCCTTCCTTCCTTCCTTCCTTTCTTTTCTGTACTTGGGATTGAACCCAGGGGCCCTCTACCACTAAGCTACATTCACAGCCCTTTTTATTTTTTTAAACTTTGAGACAGGGTCTCACTAAATTGTCCAGACTGGCCTTGAACTTACAATTCTGCCTCACCTTCCCAAATCTCTGGGATTATAAGCATGTGCCACCACACCTGGCCTTTCGAAGAGATTTTTATTATTATCATCAGCCTAAAGACAAGGGACATAAGACTAAATTATGGTTTAAGAAGCTCATAATACAAATACTAATGTAATAAAAATAGGAATTAAGCAGGAGAGATGAGAAGCCGCTCGCTTGAGTTCAGAATTCCTGACATTTTCTACCTAGAAGCCAACGGAGAATGTCTGAATTTGACAAAAATAAGAAATAGATGTGTAACTATATTTTTAAAAAACTACAGTGATAACTGTTACAAGAGAATCAGAAGCAGAAACTATTAGCAGCACAGAGAAGGAGACAGTGAAGTCGGGGAAAAGGAGACTTCATTTGTTACTTTACATATCCCTAAACAGTGTGATTTCTTTTTTTTTTTTTTGAAACCAGGTCTCACGAAGTTGCGGGTGTGATTTCTTAAACTATGGGTATGCCTTACCTTTATGGCTGTGTGTCTTAAACATCTTTCCAGGTGTAACCCAAATGTTACCAGCCTATGGATATAATTGAGATCACATTTATAGTTATGCCCAAAATTGTAATGATTCTTAGCCTTCATTTGCTCAGGCAAGAAGTTAGCTCCCATGTAGCATCTCACAGGGATTTCTTGGGACTACCAAAGGAATTCCTCTCACATGACCATACCAATATCTTTTAGCTCCAACTGCCACGGTTCCTTTAGTGTGTTCTTTCTCCCCTGATTCTTAGCCCTTGATACACTCTTGCACCTCATTTTCAATAGCAGTCAATTTCTTGATCTTCAAAATCTTCAGACACCTCTTGTCTTCTCCTCCAAACCTTCAAATCAAAAGTCAAACTCCAAAGCCACGTATGGTGGCGCACGCTTGTAATCCCAGTACTTGGGAGGCAGAGACCGGAGGATCCAGGTTCACGGCCAGCCTCAGCTGCTTAGTGAGGCCCTCTGCAACTTCGTGAGACCTGGTTTCAAAATAAAGTATAAAAAATAGGGCTGGGGGTGTAACTTGGAGGTAGAATGCCCCTGGGTTCAATCCCCGGTACCACAAAAAAAAAAAAAGTCAAACTCCAAGTTAGAAGAGACATAAGAGGTAGAGCAACAGGCTAAACAACATCCCAAGGAAACAGCCAATTACCCCCAGAAAGTACGACAGTCTGCAGGTCAAGTGACTTAGTCTTTTCAGTTGGTTGTAGTCTGTGCTAGATTTATATTAAGACATAAGGGACACAACCAGATGCCAGAGGGGTCCTGGGTTAGATCCTGTGAAGAACATTTTAGGGTCACTGGGGAATTTGAATTTGATTTAGTTGTTTCATGAATTGAAAACTGAAAACATCCTAACATGGAAAAGCAGAGATTATTGACTGAAAGGCAAGTATAGTGTGATCTCATTTAGCAAACACACACACACACACACACACACACACATACACACACACACACACACACACACACACACTCAGTCATGAAAGAACTGAAAGAACATATACTACAAGATTTCCGTGTTTATCTTGTTGGTAGGAGTATGTTTTAATTTTCTAAATATGTTTGTCTTTATCTTCTAATTTGCTACCATATGTACTGCTTTTGTAGTAATAAAAGGCTATAAATTTCCCCCTGAGAATTTACTTTGTGAGCTCTAGTCTCTATTTCCTTTTCCTTGATCTTGGATTCCTTCCTCCTCTATCAACATCTAACCCATGAACAACATACTGAGTCCTCCCAATATATTTCCCTCCTCTCCATCAATATTTTGCTCTCAGAAATCTACGGGATATATAGAAAATTAAGGTTAATTAAGGCTAATGAGTCAAACAACTGGGAGTCTTCCCAAACTCACCCTGTTTTAGGTAGACTTGGACATCACGTGCACACCTTGTGTTTTTAATTTCTTAGTCTCACCATGGGAGATGCATGAGTATCTGAGGTCAGGACACAGCACATTCACTTCTTGGATCATAACAATGCACCCAAATTAAGACAGATTTTAACATCTTGTGTGCTGTTGCTGACAAATAGCTGATTGAAACCTTAAGGCTTCCTTTGTCACAGAAAATAACACCAATCTGAAAGTCATGCGAGACCTAGCAAGAGCCCCCTCACCTCACAATGTGATATGCACATGTGTAAGCACACTAGACTCTGACCCTGAAGCATTTCCAACACCAGAGATGTTAAAGGTATGCTTTCTTGAAACAGCTTTTTCTCGGGTATTCATAAAAGACACACAAAAACAAGGGTATGTTTATAACTCTCTGCAATCAATGAGAGTTCCACATTGGTGGGGGGGGGATGTCATGAAAATCATCTGTCACTTTTTATGTCATCCATACAAATGGTTGCTCCTCTGGGAATTTGTGTAGGCAAAATCATGTGCCTGGAAGCAGCAACACATAAGTCCTGGGAGATGTGTGCTGGACGGTTGAAAGGCGGGAAAGGATAGAGGGTGAGAGCGAATACAGAATTGAAAAAAATAGGCCTAAGTGGAAATATTTCTTCTAGATGAAAAAAATGTTAGAGAAAAGACAGGGCTTCCAAATCCTAGAAAAATTCCCCCACACCATGGTCCTCTGCAATTGCAACATTTATTTCCAAAGAATTAAGAGCAAGACAAAGTAAAATCAATTCCAGGGTTGCCTTATAGCATCACTTGTTGAGCCTTCAGATAAATCCTTATCCAGGCTATTGCAACTACAGCTGGGCAAGATGTGCTAGGACAGTTCATCAATAGCATGACGAGTAACTGATCTGCAACATCCTGTCTTTATCTCCATTCTCAACATGAGTGGTCAAGTCTTTGGACCTTACAAAATAAAAATGTCTCTTAACACATATATTACATTTTCCTCATCTTTCTCCCAAGAAAATCTAAGGATATGAGAGCTGCAAGGTCCTCATGGATCATTTAGTATAAATTCAAAATGTTATAGATGGTCCAGAGAGGGAAAATGGCTTCCCAAGATAATTTTTGACAAAATCCAGACCTGAATCTAGCTCTCTCCTAAATTCCAAGTCCAGAGTATTTACAATGAACCATGCATACTTAATGACAATTTAAAGACAAAACTTATTAGATATGTGTGGTGGTGCATGTCTATAATCCTAGTACTTGGGAAGCGGAGACAGGAGGATTGCAGGTTCAAGGACAGAGTCAGCAACTTGGCGAGACTCTCAGCAACTTAGCAAGACTCTGTTTCAAAATAAAAAATAAAAATAGGTCTGGGGTTGTAACTCAGAGGTAGAACACCCCTGGGTTCAATCTTTAGTACCACACACACAAAAAACGATATTAAATAATGCTTAGCTTAGTCCTCTACTCAGTAAAACAAAAGTGAGCAAAATCCCAGTATTTGGGAGGCTGAGACAGGAGAATCACAGGTTTGAGGCCAGCACAGTAACTTGGTGAGACCCTGTTTCAAAATTAAAAAAAAGTAAAATAGGGCTGGGGGTGTAGCTTGTAGGTAGAATGCCCCTGGGTTCAATCCCTAGTACCACAAAACAAAACATCCAAGAACAGCTGTGCATGGTGGCATATGCCTGAAATCCCACCTATTTGGGAGGTTGAGGCAGGAGGATCTCAAGTTTGAGGCCAGACTGGGCAAGTTATTGAGCCCAGTCTCAAAATAAAATTAAAAAGTGCTAGGATATGGATCAGTGGTAGAGTGTTTGCCTGGCATGTGGGAGGCCCTGGGTTCAATCCCCAGTACTGAAAAAACCAACAACCAACCCAATAACACACACATACACACAACCATTCCCTTAAGAGCAGCCATAAGACTGCCACAACAATCTATACCATCGAACACTTAAAATGCAAACATCCTTAAAATAATTTGATTCGATTTTAGCCCATCAGAATTAATCATATCTTCCTATATCATCTCACATACACACTTAGCATATTGTCTCTTAAAAATAATAATTCCATTCTTTGTTATCCTAACAGTTTTCATTCCTCCTTTTCTTCCATGTAATGAGTTGTTCGCATGGCCATTTCTTGCCAGGTGTTATCAGCCCTTGGATGTCCAATTCATCTCTTGGTCCTCTTTCACCCTGCATAGAGGAGAAAGCATGTATGAATTAAATCAACGAGGAAACTGACACAGTCACATCTTTCTGGTGGCTCTTCTCTTTCAAGAAGATAATCTATGGTACTCACCAAAGAATTGTTATTCAGAAATCCAGTTTAGATCCTTAAGTTTTTGCTACAAAATATTTTGTGAGTGTGGTGGGGGAGGTTGAATCCAGACGCGTTCTACTTCTGAGCTACACCCCCAGCCCTTTTTATTTTCTGTTTTTGAAACACAGTCTCACTAGGTTACTGGAGTCTTGCTAAGTTGTTGAGGCTGGTCTTGAACCTGCGATCCTCCTGTCTCAGCCTCCCAAGTACTGAGATTTCAAGTATAGGCCACCATGCCTGGCTTGTAAAATTATTTTTTAAAACACATAAATTTGCTGTCCCTGGTGACCTCAGTCTGTAATCCCAGTACTTGGGAGAATGAAACAGGAGGATCTCAGGTTTAAGGCCAGCTCAGCAACTTAGCAAGATCCTGTTTCAAAATAAAAACTAAAATATAGAACTGGGGGTATATCTTGGAGTTAGAATGTCCCTGAGTTCAATCCCTAGAACCAAAAAATAATTTTAAAAAAAGCATGACTTTAACCTTTGCTCTGCCTGGTGTCTAGCAGGGAGTAGGAACTCCTGAGTGTAGCCCTGAGCTGGGGTGTCATTTTAGCCTTTATTAAAGGATGAGTGATCAAGCCCAAACCACATTTCCTAACCATAACTTTAAAATATTTTTCACTTTCATTTCTCCTGAGTTCTTCCAGTTCCAAGCTTAGGTGCTGGGCCTTGAGGTCTATGCAGGGATTATGCTAGTCGGTGTTTAACATGGACTCTCTAGAGAAAAAAAAAGCCCTGTTTAGAGCAACTGCCAATTTCAGTGGTACAAATACTACACCTCAGCAATCTGAAGCTACCAATTCGATGCCACTGCATGTGGAATTGGAAAGAGATGCACAGTAGCATACCATCCTACCACTATATTAGTCTATAGTATTTCCATGGTATGCACAGAGACATAAATCACCTCAAAAACACAAATAATAGTAAAACAGACTAATAAATGTTTGAATATTTATTACCCTTTTTTGGAAATAGTTTATGTAATTGTAAACTTACATAATTTTGTTGTTAATAATGGCCAAGCTTAACAACTGGCTCACTAAATTCCCTAACATTTAATTTAACTCCCAAGCCTACATTCCACACCTGTGACCACACTACCCCGGCCAAGGGGCTGATTTGTTTCCTTCATGAACATGGACAAGCTGTTTGACCTCTCTTGCTTCTGATTCCTCAACTGTAAAGTGGAATTAACAATAAAACCTACTTCATAGGGGTTTTGTGAGGATTGATGCTTAAAATGCTTAGAACTGTGTTTAGATACAGACAGCACTATAGGAGAACTATCTGTTATTGTTACCAAGCCACAGGGACTATTTTTAGGATTTGGAAGATAATTTGGCTGGCCTAAGACCTTCCCAACTCTATAATGATGTCCAAGACAGAGTCAGCTATAAACAAAACAGATACAAGTTGTAATTAACCTGAATATTATTTAAGCAGGTCCAACACTTTCTAAGTATTATAGATTATGATTTCTCAAGGCAGCTAGGTCACCAACAAATCTGAATAACTTGAACTAGTTGAAATAAAATATGAACTCTGCTATGCAAAATTATCTTTTCACAACAAATTTTAAATAAAATGGAGTGATGGCTAGAAACATAAGTTCCAGTCCTTTGGTTTCCATTCCTACATGATGCAAGTGTCAAACAAGAGTACGAAGTAAGGTGTTATCTCCTGGCAACAAAGATGCTCTGGATCATTTTGTCCACCACACAGTACCTACTTGACCTCAAGGAAGACATTTAACTTTCCTGCATCTTAGTTTCTTTATCTATAGAATGGGAATCATACCAGCCTTTCATACCATTGCTATGAGGATGAAATAAGAGATGTCATGTGCTTAGCGTGATGCCCAGCGCATGGGACACACTCAATGAATATTAGCTTTATGATTATTACTTGTGGATCTTCTCATTGAGACTTACATGCAACTATTTTTTTTGATACTAGGGATTGAACTCAGGGGCATTCTACCTCCAAGTTACACCCTCAGCCCCATTTATTTATTTATTTATTTATTTATTTATTTAGAAATAGGGTCTCACTAAGTTGCTGAGGGTCTTGCAAAGTTGCTGAGGCTGGCCTGGAATCTGTGATCCTCCTGTCTCAGCCTTCCAAGTACTGAGATTACAGGTGTGAGCCACAGCAAAACTACGGAGCAAGTATCATCCACCGGAGCTATCCCAATACAGCAACATTTAAGCAGCTGTTAAGATAACTAATTCATCGCATGGGGGTATAGAAGAAAGAGATCAACAACATATTTCCTTCTTAACAAAGTAGGGCTAATAATGTCTTTCCTTTCTCTTCCTCACTTCTAACAGTAACACACAAGTATTTTGAGATGTTCCATAAAAAGAGAATGTTACTACCTGGGTGCCCACATGCCCATAATCCCAGGACTTGGGAGGCTGAGACAGGAGGATTGCAGGTCCCAGGCCAGCCTCAGTAACTTAGCAAGAACCTCAGCAACTTCAAGAGAAGGACATGATGGAGGAAAGCTGCTCGGCTCATATCAGCCAGGAAGTGCAAGGGCGGGGGTGGGGGAGGAGAAGATAAACCCTTCCAGGCACACCCCTAGTGAACGACTTCCTCCAGCTGGGTCCCACCTCCTGAAAGTGCATTCATTATGAATTTGATGGATTCACCCACTGCTGAGGTGAGAGCTCTGGTGGCCCAATCATCACCTAACAGACCCATCTGTGAACCTCGCTGCATTGGGGACCACACTTTCAACATAGGACTTTGGGGGACATTCCAGATCCAATCCACAACAACAAACTTTTCCCTAAATGACCTGGGACCACCACTGAACAGCTCTAAATTTCAGCTATGATCAAATAAGATCTGATTTAGCCCTTCCTATGTTCCTGCCATTCTCAAGCAGAATATGGTATGTCCGCCAGTTCTCTTGGAATTGGAACACTACTCAAGAGCCTTTAAGGCCCATTTACCTCTTTAGTTAAGAAACTTTCTGGAAGAAAAAGTTTAAGGACATTGAAAGTTCCTTGTCAAACAGGTGAGCGATGGTTGGAATTAAAAATCTGAATCATATATCTTTATTTACATCAATGAGCCTGATTAATAGCCAAATTAATTGGCTTCATTTGTCATCCAACTCTACACCTTTTTCCTTGAGTCTCTGATTTGTCCTTTGGAGCCACATGGAATGATTAATTGATATCAAAATTTCTTTGACTGCCTTCTATAAGCAAGGTGCTGGGGTTACAGAGTGAACAAGACGGACGTTGGCCCTTGCGTTCATGGAACTTAATATCCATCAGGGAAGCACGGCCAAGCTCATAAGGAGTGGCTTTGCCTCAATGACGTCTGGATTATAAACTGAGAAAAACCTTTGCTGTGTCCCTCTACCTGAATATGTTCAACATCTTTTCTACATGGGAGCACTTCAAATATTTGAGAATAGCTCTGCCATGCTTTCCGAGTCTTCTAGTCTCTATCAACAACCCCAGTTCCATCCGCCATTCCTATGACTTAGTTTAGGGACCTTTGCCATTTTTGTGCTTCCCTTTGCATGTAGACTCCCACTGTCAACCTCTCGTTAATGTGCAGAGGGCTAGAAATGAGACGTGTTCCCAGCCCGGTGGAAATAAATCATCACCCTTGTGCTGGACACCTCACTTCTATCAATACAACTAAGAACATTCACATTCTAGGCTCATGCTGAGCTTGCAACCAACCACAGGCCTTGAGTGTACCTGCGCCACCTTCCCTGACAGTCTCCTCATACATAGGTGCAATTATTTTGTATCTGAGTGTAGAATTTTACATTTGCCTATGTATTGATTAATCTTCCTTATGGTCAGCCATTCCTGTCTACTACTTGTATCATGTTTGTGCCCTTTTTCAAATGTCTTGTCTTTTCCCATGTCATGTTTTCCACAAATATGAGAAAGTGCAGCAGGCTTGCAAAGTCCACCCTTTGGTGCTCTCTTGCATTCCGTAGCATTTGTGTCTAACCCATCACAACAATAAAGCATTGCCTTACTGCTACTATATATTTATACGTCTTTTCTCTCACTCAACCTGGAGCTCCCTAAGGACAACGGCTTACCTAGCTTTTTATCTCTAGTATTAAGTGCACCCCCTAACACATGGACTCTGCTTACAAGAAAAACTGTTTTTTTCAAAGGAGGAATGAATGAGCCATTGGATCCATTATACCACCCAGGCTACATTAGCCCCAAGGTCACCATAAAAGACTTTGTCAAATGCTTTACTAAAATGTAAGTCTTCAACTATATCAACTCTGCTACCTTCCATTTTAGGTACAAGTCACTTTATTTCTCTGTGCCTCAGAATCCCCATAGGTGGACAATTAAAGTTTATCAAGATTAATACAATGAATAATATACAAAAATGTGTTTTAAAAAACAGTGAAATGTGCAAGATATAAGCATTCCCCCACTCTAGCAGTCTTATCAAAAAAGGAAATTAAATTTATTGACCTTGCAAGAGCTTGTGACTTGTGACTTCTATTTAGGAGCAGGAAGCAAGGCCTCTGCTATGGCCTCTGGAAAGAATGGAAGGGAAAGGTGAAAGGGGTGAAGGCCGAAGCTCTGAGGGAAAGTTACAGCCTGTTGTCCAGGGCTTTCCCTCTTGGCTGGTCTTTGCCAGTTTTCTAAATTCTATGTTGAAGGGTTCAGGCAGGATCTCTTGCATATCTTTGCTTGGGCAGGCCCCTGTAGTGTCTTCAGTAGGCCATCAAAGATTTACACCATGTGAATGAGGAAACTGTCCTTAGGAAAGAAGGAAGAAAGCTGGGTGTGGTGGCACACCTGTAATCCTAGCATTTGGGAGTCTGAGACAGGAGATCACAGGTTCGAGGCCAGCCTAAGCAAGTGAAGTGAGATCCTCAGCAACTTAGTGAGACCCTGTTACAAAATTTTTTTTAAAGGGCTGGGGGTGTAGCTCAGAGGTAGAATGTCCCTGGGTTCAATTCCCAGTACAAAAAAAAAAAAAGCAGAGAGGTGTCCCTGCCCTGCTGATTGGGTCCCGGCATGGATGTCCTTGTGAGGAACAAGCAGCTGGCCACTGTCTATGGGCATCCCTTTTTCTGTGGCTGGACATTTCACTGCCTTTTGGTACTATTATCTTACTGAAGGTACCAGGACTCAGTACCCCATGTCAGGTGGACTATCCAAATCAGAGGTCGGTCCTCAGTCACCTGGGTTCAGGAGTTTGAAAGCAAGGTCTTAGCTTGGCTAGAGAAACCACTTTCCTAGAGGTCTACAGAGACTCCCAAGTGGAGGGCAGAATCTTACCAGCCAAATGTCCAGCTTGTTTCTGAGGCCATGTCTTCTTTATCGCTGTTCCCCCAGCACCCAGTGCAGGAAATGTGTGTTGAATATATGAGCATGCCATTCTGAACTAACAAAGATAGGTCAGTTATGGCCCCTTGACCAGAGTTGTAAACACAGTGGCTTAGTCAGCTTTTCATGACTTTAACAAATACCTGAGAGAACCAACTTAGAAAGAGAAAAGGTTGATTTGGCTCACAGTGTTGGAGTTTCCAGTCCATAGATGATTGGTCCTATTGCTTTTGGGCCTTTGGCAAGACTGCACATCATGGTGGGGAGCATGTGGGGAAAGAAAGCTGCTCACCTCAAATGAGAGAGAGAGTAGGATCTCACAGTCCCCTGCAAGGGCATGCCCCCAGTGACCTAAAAACGTCCCCCTAGGTCCCACCTCTTAAAATTTCTACTACCTCCCAACAGCACCAAGTGGGGGACCAAGCCTCCAACACACGGGTCTTTGGGAGACATTTAAGATCCAAAGTATAGGAGGCAGTGATGCCTCCCCAGGCCAGCATTAATATGGCAGGATAATTACAGCAAAACACAAGCCCTCTGGGCCTGGCGGCGCACACCTGTAATCCCGGTATTTGGGATGCTGAGACAGGACAATGGCAGGTTCGAGGCCAGCCTCAGCAACTTAGTGAGACCCTGTTTCAAAATAAAAATAAAAAAGGGTAGAATGCCCCTAAGTTCAATCTCCAGAACAAAACCAAAACCAAATGAACAAAAAACACAACCCAGAATGGTTTGTCAGAGATGACTGGACAGGAGGCTCCTGCTCCTGCAGTCCACCTTTGAAATTCTCTATCCTGTTTGCATGAAGTGAAGTGGCGACGGAGAGGGGCTGAGTGACCACAGACAGGCTCCTGAGGCCTTGAGGCGAGCAGGGGCCTTTCGCCTCTGCTCCTGGGGCCTGACTTCGGAGGAGCCTGGGGGCGGGAGAAGGACACAGCATCCTCCCGCATGAGTCGCCTCCTACTTCTTGCTGAAGCCTTGGAGACAGGAAGAGGGTCTGAGATCCCAGAAAGAGAACGTGCCCTTCCTGGGTAGCTGACTCGAAGTCGCCTTGTCTCTGGAGCCCGCCCCTCCGCGGCTTCCTCCCGCGGGAGCGCCGGGGCGGGCGTGCTGTGTGGGGTGCCTAGCTCGCCCCGGGGAGCTGGGATCTTCCTCGCAGCGCCGAGAGAGGACACTCACCACTGGCTTAGTAATGCACCACAGGCAGTTGTGGAGGCATTTAGGGGCGTTATTAGGCGAGGTCGCGCGGACAGGGCGCTGGCGCCACGAGAGGGAACCGCGGGGCCGGCCACCGGGGAGCTGACCTCGGCGAGGCTTCCTCGGGAGGGGGCGCCACAGCCCGACGCTGAGCGGCGCCCGCCCTGCTCCGCCGCGCACCCTTGGAGCAGAGAGCGACCGCGCGCGGCTTCCCGGCTCTGAGCCCGCGCTCCGGCCCGCTCCGATCCGCACCCGTGCGCCCTGGACCCAGGCGCCATCGCCGGGCAGTGCTGCTCTTCGTACCTCGGTGGGAACGCCCGAGCCAGGGACTCGCGGGTGACCTGTGGGGAGTGAGGGGCGAGCTGCGAGCCACTTCCCCCCGGCACCCTCTCCTCCGTGGGGAGCCCCAACTCCGCTCCGGTCCGCTCCCCCAAGCCGCTCCCCCACTCAATAAAAGGGACTGCCGGTCCGAATTCGTGATGGTTTGGGCGGAGGCAGCAGTTTGTAAGTCCTGGGAGCCTGAGGGGTTCCCGCTTGCTGCGGTCTCAGTCCGGGCTGCGGGTGGCGGGTCTTGCGAAACCCCGCGGGGTTTAGCGCGCGGAGCCCAGGGGGACTTTGCGCCGGCCACGAGCTCTGCAGCGAGCTGCGGGTGCTCAGCAAGGACTCCCCTTTCTGGCTCGGCGGATCAGTCTCAGCCGGGACGCTGGGTCTGGAGCTCGGAGGGTTTCGGCCTGAAGGAAGGGGACCAGTGAACTCCACCTGAGCTCTAAGCCGAGCCCTGGAAGCTGCAGATTGGGCGCGCTGGAGAGAGATTCTGGAGCTCCGGGAGAGGGCGACATTCACCAGGCTCTCTCAACCTGCGAATTGAGAGTGGTTAGGGGTGGGGTGATCTGCAAGTGTCGCAACGCAAAAATCTGGAGCCGAGCTGCACACGCAGGTCGGGAGATGGGACAAACGCGCTCCGCCAATTTTCCAGGTTTCGCCCTTCCTCCCGCCACTCTGCCGGCACTCCTGCACTCCCTCCGCCCCGGAAGGAGAGTAGCTGTCCGAAGGAGGCATAAATAGCAGAAGCTTAGTTTTGTACTATCTGTCTTTACCGTTCTCTTCATTCCGATTGCAGAACATTATTCTCGGCTTCAATTCCAACTAGTATTTGGCGGCGAGCAAGGACGCGCGGGTGCGTGCGGATTCTAACCTGAACCTGAGAGCTGACTGGGAAGTACACACTTGGAGTCTTTGGTTCGGTCCTGGGGAGCGTCCAGAATGAATACGTTAAGAGGCAAACCAACAAACAAGAGCCCCGGTCCAATCCCATCTTCCTCTTTTATGAAAATCAGGTTAGGACGCAATGCGAGGCCTCCTAAATCATTAAGATCCTCTAATCAGCTCGAAGAATCTTAAGAACTGTAGTTTGTTGTCTTTGAGACTATTATCCGTCCCTAAGCACCTAATCATTTAATAGCCTCTCTCTGGGGTCTACCAATACAGGTTGTTTAGCAAAAAAACACTTGTTTCTGCAGTAAACTATTGTCCAAACCCTAGTCATTTATTTTTATTAAAGGAGCCCATTTAAAATCTCAGTTTAGAAACCTTATTACATATTCTTGAAAGTTTAATTGTATACGATCATTTAATCAAGAACAAACAATTTCCGTGTAGTACCTACCTGGCCAACCTGATGGAGAACCGACCTGAAGACTTTTCAACCTTCAATAAAAAAGAAGAGGGCTTTATGGCTGGGGTGAAAGGGGTTGGTGAGCTAAGCCACTGGGGTAGCATGCCTTTACTATGTGCAAAAGCATTCAGACACATGGCGACCCTTTTGCAATAAAACTTTATTGATGATCGTTTGAAAGTTATGGCAACTCCAAGGTTATAAAACTTGTCATAAAATACCAAGCAGTCATTAGTTTACCTGACCTCATTTCAATATAAACTTCCACAAACTATTTTATTTTGTTCCTTTCTCTAAGTGGAGAAAAGAAGTTGAGGAGGTTAAACATAGTGGCCCATTATCGAGAACCCACGATCTGCAATTTGACATTCTGACCTTCATGTCTGCAAACAAACAGTTAAATTTCATTCTGTTCTTTTCTGTAAATATAATTGTAGAAAAGATAATAAGAATAGCTATGTTTTATGACCAATTGTCCCTTTCTAGCACATCACCTGGGTTCAAATTTGGATACAAAGTAGTTTTTCTTTGAAGATCTGTGAACTACCTTTAAGGGTGGTTAAAGAGTACTTGCTCCCTTAGCTATGCATTAGAGTAGAGTCTAAGGAGCAACTGGCCACATGTGGCCTGGAGAGTGAATTGTTAAAAATATTCTATTGGTATTTAAAGGTAGTCAGAGGTCAGATGAATAATTAGCAACCTCCCGCCCCCAAATGTGAGCTTAAAGGAAGGCAGCTGCCCTGGCTGAAATTGGCACTCAGAACTATATTGCAGAAAAGAACCCAAACTAATGTCCCAAGAAACCTGCAGGAGATAAACTATGCTAGGCTCTGCTGAAATCACCTTTGTTTATGGTGCAGCTAACTGTATGTGTAGAGTTCAGCCATGGCTCATGGAGCCAACTACAGAACACTGATAACTTGGAGTAGCTTCTCATCTCCCCAAGCTCCACTTTGGACTGGCTGAAGCCCATGTTCCCTTAATGCTACATAACTAAGGTCAATCTACCTGCTTTTAGGGCAAGGGGATTTGTGAGCAAGTACAGATGGTGAGGTTGACCTTTTGTTAGCTGTGTGCTAATTTCTCCCAAACATATAAAAGTCTGGATACACTTTTCACGGGTTGTTTAAAATATAATCTCCAAGATAGATTCAGGCATATATGTATTTATGGTGGTTTAAGAATCTAAATGAAGAAAGCTAACTGCTTTATGACCTCACTGCAACTCATGTTGGTAATGTTATGCTTAGTTTCCTGGTGTGCCTTAAAATATTTCAGGGATTTCATGGAATTTTAACTAAAAAAGAACATTTAAAAAATCAAAATCTTATGTAAAACGCTGCTTTCTTCTAGGAAGTATATAGATGTGTGTGTGTGTGTGTGTGTGTGTGTGTGTGTGTAGAGATAGAGCTGTAGAAGAGAGAAGTATAGGATAAAATACTAGAGACAGCAAACTCTCCTGGTGTCCATACTTTCCCCTAGTTAGTGGGTACAAGTTGCATTGATTCGAGTAACCATTTCATACTCCCACGAGGGATGCCACGCATCAACAGGAAGATTCTGTGTTTCCCCAAGTTAGTACTGAGTTTCAGGAAAGACAGTGAGAAAGCCTGTGAACCCACAAAGAAGCTCATAGGCTGAATACAGTAGCATGGGGCGGGTATTGGGGGTTGAACCCAAGGTCACTCTACCACTGAGCTATACCCCCAGACCCCTTTTTTGAAACAGGATTTCACTAAGTTGCTGAGGCTGGCCTTGAACTTGCAATCCTCCTACCTCAGCCTCCCAAATACTGGGATTATAGGTATCCACTACCATGCCCAGCTTGAATACAGAATCTTTTATCAGATTTAAGGAGCAAATAAGCATTCTAAATTCAGTCCTTTGAACTTGAGACATTTCTGAAAAGCCCATGCAGTGGGTTAACTTCAGAGGTAAGTTTGGCAAATTGCCCTTATAATTGAGTTGATTAAATTTATTTATTGAGATCCACATACATGAATATCTAAACTTATTGGCATGTTGTAGCAATAACAGCAGGGAATTTAATTTATAATGTTTACATTTCTCTGCTATTAATCCCAGCATTCATTTTGCTTTTCCTATATCCCTGGAGGGGATGATTTAAAGAGGGGAAAACTCCCTTTATTTTTGTCTGTGACAAAAATATTTCCCTTTCCTCCTTCATCTTACTTCTCGGAATAACTGTACTTTACCCAAGGAAGGCCCTTCGGACTCTTGATACTGATTTTTGCTACTGTCACATTAATGGATTATGAATGATCTCCATTCAGGTCTAGCTACAAATTATATTTACAAGAAGGCTTTGTTACCAAAGAGACATCCATTTGGATTAATTTTTCTGAACTTTCCTTTTACCAGATTCTGGGGAAGGCATGGATAATACCTGAGAGGATTTCTAAAATGGTTTTTGTATCAGAAGCAACTCTAAAGGACAGCACATCATGCACACACCTCTATCTAAATATATATTCTGCTCTGCTCAGAGGCATTGGAAAATGTTCACGAGACGTGATGTGCTCCTTCGGGTTTCATCCACTTGCTTCCCTGGGTAATCTGGTTAATTAAGGCTTAACTATGATGAGAAGTATGTCTTCAGAAGGCCTTACAAGTACATTTGTTTGAAGATTTTTGGACAGCTGGGTGATAGAGTTATGAAATCCCAAATTATGCCTTGAGTTCTGGTGACATGTACAGACTACATTGCCCTCATTTTTATTGACACAAGAAACTTTCTCACAAGAGGAAAAAACACGCGGCTTTTATGTAGTGTCATCCAAGTGTATGTTATTCATTCCTTCAACAGAACTCAATGTATATTTTACCCCAAGGGTATATTTTCCTCAGTGAGACTAATTTGCTCTAATAGGAATAATGATGCCTCCTATGCACCTAATACCTTTATTGAAAAAAAACCCCTCATGTGTCTTAGCAGTTCCATGATGAAACATACAGATCCTGTGCATGCTGTGGCCAGAAGCCATGGCTCATCTTACACACAACTCTATGAGGTTAACCCTTTGCTTTCTGTTTGTCTTTTTTCAGGGGGGTCCCATTCATCATAGGAGAAACAAAATCTTAAGATAATTTTGTTTCACAGTTAAATATTACAGACAAGTCTGATTTAAAAGGAAAACTCATGTACACTTTTTGGCTACCCTTGAATTAAAAGAGATTTGGGGAGACTTTTGGGGGAAGTCATAATCCACAGGAAACTTAGCCATGCCTCAATTTCCAGCAAGAGAACTTAAATAACACCTTTCTATTATATACTCTCCTCTTGGGAAGACTATGGGTTGAAACACATGTTTAGTTCTAAAATAAAAACAGAGAAAGTGATGAGGAAAATACATCTACTCATGTCAGTTGCCAGTTGAGGGCTTCATTTTTTGTGTCAGAGTTGAAGAAATGCATAGAATTGATTTTGAATGATGAAACCCTTTGGATTTGTATCTGGAGTATCTGGGAGGTGTGTAAACATTTGTAGCATGTCTCCATGTTGTTTTAAGTTGCCTTTTTTAAATCTATAAGTTAACTTGCTTTCTTTAAACTTTAAACCCATTTACCAATACATGCAACACAGTACATTTGTCTATCAAGTAACAGCTGGAATCCACTGGCGTGAAACATTCAAATCGCAAAAGAAAAATCTGCCCAGTCAAGTGGTGCTACAACATTTCCCCTTTAAACATAGCAGCAGCACCTGGTTACTGGAATAGCCTTGCTAGAGAGGCTTGTAAATAAATGTACCCTGCATTATACAGCCCGGGAAGCGAGGGTGATTTAACCCGACTAAAAGAATTTTGACTTTTCTATTTCCTGACTTTCAGGGGTTTAAATTTTTAGCCTTAAAGTGGCATTGAGTAATGGCATCATTATTTCTCCTCCTAGTGAAAAGGGTGTCTCCAAGAACGGAACCATGTGTTGGGGCAGAAGGCAGTCCCAAAGGACTTGGATAGGAATCGCTCAGGCCATAAAAACTGCTAAGGGAATTTGTGTTGTCAGCTCGCCAGAACATCAGATTCACACCTCTGGTCCTGCAAAAAAGTGCTAGGGTGCTTTTTAAAGGTCCCCCATGGCTATGACCTTGGCTTTCCCTGCTTCTAAGTAGTGGCTCACCAGTCAGCCACTGTCTTGGACTGGCATCTTGATCCTGCAGGAAATGGAATGAGCTGTTTTTCCTGAATCCTCTCTATTTTCCCTGGGAGTCTGTCAAGTACAGCAGCACTGGTGTAGCTCCACCATACAGAGGACACTAGCCCAGCATTTCTGGTGCTAATCTCCAGTTGTTGCAATTCCCCTCCTCCCCCTGCAGCCATTAAATTTACAGGCTGGATATGGCACAAGAACAGAACCCAAACTGTAGCACTTTAATATGTAAAAACTCTTGTAACACAGAACTGTAGGAGTTGGAATAAAACACAAAGAGTTGTTAGTATTGTCTAAAAACTCTACTTTCCTAAATTCTCCCCGCAAGACATTTCTTTCTTATTTTTGTCTATGTGCATCCTTCCTAATTATGCTGATTTTTTTTATCAAATGCCCCGCTAAAAAATACTATGCGACTGAGATATGCACTCAAACATTTCTGTGCACATTTACAAATGTGTGGGGATCTTTTAGATGTGCAAATTCCTTTAGCACATAAACAATCTTTTAAAATTATTTTTCATGTCTGTGCAAAGGGCATATAACTAGTGAACAAAACCAACAGCATTTGCTGGAAAAAATCAGTTAATTCATATTATTTTACAAACATTTCTGATTTAAAAAGTGAACCACAAAGGCAGAAATCTTCCCCCATTAACACACAAGTACCTAGTGGTGAAATTCGTTTACTCTCCAAGGATATACACTATTTTACCCCTCTTGGCATATAAGAAAGACTTTTCAGAGGTTCTGTTCATTTCATTGTTACATTTTTCTTCCTTAAGCTTCTATGTATACATCGAAAGCCATATTGTTGGGTCCCTGGGCAATTTCCCCAGAACTGCCCTCCACTCTGGCCGCGGAGAGACACGTACCACAGCCGCTGGTGGAGTTGGAGGCCAACGCTTTCTCTGGTCTCGGGTAGAGATTTTACACCGCCGAACTCTGAGCTGTCAGAAGGAAAAGGAGAGGGTACTCCCCGGGGAGAGCTGAGTTAGGCGACCTGCAGTTAGGACCTGGAGCGGGAGGCTCCTCCTGGCCACCGAGCTCTGGGAATCCTGGCCAAGATGCGGGCAGTGAGATCCTAGTCTAGATCGAAGTTTCTGTCCAAAAGCTGAAAACACCAACTTAGGATTTCATAGTCTAGATCCCCTGACCCGACCAGGAAGTGCCCCCACTAACTCCTCACCCCCAAGAGACATCAACAGAACGAATTCGGCGTGGGCTACGACTAAAGCAAGTTTCCCAAGCCAGGAAAGGCGACCCAAGCCAGGAAAGGCTCCTTACAACTTCTCTGCTTCGCAGCTCTTGGCCACAGCCTCTTCCTGGGTGCGTTAAAAATCTCTTTATCACTTTGTTTTTAAACATGAAACAGTTCATTTCTCCACTACATCCAGGGAAACGAAAGAATGTGTGTGTTGAAACGGACTCCACGAAGCACCCTAAAGGAAGGAAAACGCAACTGTAGCCCCGACTCGGAGGAGAGAGCGCAGCTCGCTCCACCACGTGCACTCCGGAGCCACTTGGGCCCAGCTAGCTGTGTTAATTAGGGGTTCTAATTTTATTGCATCTCGGCACCTCCTGGTTTTGTTCCCACTATAGTGGTCTTAAAAAGAAACACACAGGCATGCACCAGAAGGAATCCCTAGAAAGGCAAAGGTGGATTTCTTTCTGTGCTTGGGGTGGTAAACTGAGAACGCACCCGGGGGCCAGAGCCATAGCGGCGGACCAAGTGCGGGACTCTTTCGGTCCGGCCCTGGTCCTCTCCTTGCTGCTAGGCCCAGCGCTCCCGGGGGATGCTGGGCATCGCCACCGTCGCGGAGGACTGCGCCTCCATGCCCGGGTGCAGCCTGGGCTAGGAGGGGACGGTGCAGGCACCTAGCACTTGATCTCAGTTCCCGCCGGGTCAGCTGTGACCTTCAGGTGTGGGATCTGTGCTCAGAGTGAAGAAGCCTGGGGCGCAGCCTTAGGCTCTGGGTGCGGCCCTAGGCGGGTTTCTCTTTTCTAAGACGCGGAGAGGGCGAGAAGAGGGTCCACTTTCCCTTCAGACACCTGCGGGATGGGGGCTTCAGCGCGCGCTGCTCCTGCGGACAGCAGAGGCATAGTGAGGTTCACCGCTTAATTATCAGTGGGATCTCATGTAATCTAAGTGTCACGGGCGCTCCTACTTAGTCTAATTGTTTTATCTGTGGGAAAACGGGAACGATGGTACCGCTTTTGTAAGATTATTATGAGTTTGACAACTATTGTAAGTTGTGAGCTCTCAGCAAATAGTGGGATGGGCTGGTGAAGAAATAGGCTCATCACTCTCCCTTCATTTCCATTGCAGAACCTCTTTGTCGAGTCGGGCTTTCCTGCCTGAGTGCCGGGACAGCTCACAACCGGTGAACTCCCTGGGGACCGTTGGAGAACCAACTGGGTAGGGAGTGGTCGACGGGTTTTTTTTTTGGGGGGGGGAGTGAATCATGAAAAAATTGATGCTCCGGTTTGCCTTGGCGAATGATGGTGAATGGTAAGGGGATTTGGAATCTAGTGTAGAGTTGAGAGTGTCAGGGAACTGAAAGGAGGAACTAAACATTTCGGGTTATCAAAAGTTTTGCAGATTTTCAAAGCCCTTCCCAACTTTGTGCGAGCGCGATCGAATTCGACGCCTGTAGGTGGCGCTGTGACGGGGTGCGGCAGCCAGAAGCTCTGGCGGGGGACTGGAAGATTGCGGGAAATTTCCCTTAACTCCCACTCTGACCGTCTCTGCCCCCAATCCCTGTTTCCTTTTTTTCGGGGGGAAATGGCAAGGACAGTGCCTCACGAGCCTCTATTGTCGTGATCAGAGCAGGACTGGTGGGTGGAGGCGTGACCCAGAGAAGGGGATAAGGCTGGAAATGGTGCACCTCCATCCATCTCGCCGCGCGCCGCGGCTCCGCCGCAGTGTTCATCATCGAGGTGCGAGGACTCTCGCGCAACGCAGGATTGGGGGTGACTCTATGGGCATCGAGTCACTCGAAGTCGGAGGGGACACCTATGAGCAAACCCACGGGTCGCTGCATCACGGAAAAAGGGAAGAAATCTAGCGCCTGTCACGGGGACTCCACCCGGGGGTTCCTTCAAGTTCTTCGGGTCCTATAAATCAGGCCTAGTCTGGTTTGTCCACTTCGCCCTCGGTTTAGGCCCAGCCGAAGATCCAGCCTAGTGGGCCGCAGCCTGGTCCTATCCAGAGGAGAGCAGCAGGCCGCACCTCGAAGCCTGCGATCAACCCGGGCCTTGCAATAAAGCTGCTTTCAACATAACCTGGACCACAGTGCCCTCATCCAATCCACCAGGGCTTCACAAGTCCAGAGACCCGGGCTTAGAGGCGCGGCCTGGTTCGCGTTTATCTTTTCCAAACAGCCTTTAGGCCAATTGGGTCTTGGCAAAGAGGCAGCCCCAATGCCCTCGCACGGACGCTGGAGGGCAGGGTCTCAAACTGCTGTGCCTTAAGAACCCGCAGTCCTGCTTTTCCCACAGGCGGCTGCAGCTTTCCGGAGCGACCGAGCCGAGCGACCTCTGCCAAAGCAGCCACCCTGGCTAGACAATGTCCCCTCCCGCGGGCTAGACGGTCAGCCCGACCTCCCTTCAGTGCCCTTCCCTGCCTCTTTCCCCCCGTCTGGATCTGATCCTTGCTCGCACTTGCCCCGCACCCGCGAGTTTTGCCCCTCGTACAAAAATTTGTTCTCTTTCATTTGCGGATTTAATAAACAAACGTAACCATATCACATGGGGGCCCTGGGCCGTCCTTCTGAAAGCAATTCCGCTGTTGAAAACTGAAAAATGGGTGTAATTTGCGTTTAGAAAGTGATGTTAGGGTCACAGCAATTTCCCGGGCCGTTATTTATTTTTACTTTAAAGTCTTTAGGGAAGATTTGCTTATGAACTCGGAAACCTTCCAATGCGAGAATACCAGCAACCCCGCTCGCCTTTTACGCGGGAGGGGGAGGAGGTGGAGAACAATTACTGAGTGACGCTAATATGGGGAAACTGAAAAGAAATGTCGATTGTTTTTATTGTAATAGAAGGAGTGAGCAAACAGAAAAACCAACCCCGGGTGATCGGAAACAGGCAGACAGAGAATTAAAAGCGGGTTTCAGGCCGCAACAGGCCCCTCCCCTACCCTCGGAAGGAGAAAGCGGGCGAAGGGCGCTCGCAATCCGCGGGGCAGATCCCACAGCCCGCAGCGCTGGGGACTGGCCGCCGTCCGACCCGCAGCGCCGCGAGGAATTTCGGGGCTCTGGTCTACCATCCAGCTGCCGCCTGAGCTACCCCGCCGAGCCGAGGTTCCTGAATCGGAGGCTTGTCGGTGAAAAGGCTGAGCGGCCTCGGGGAGGCTCTCCAAGCATCTTCCGGCCGTGCTCCGCTTCTCTTTCGGGCCCCAGAGGCGTCTTCTAGGGCTGGTGCGTCCGCGGCCTCTCAGGTCCACGGCCGGCAGGTCAGTGTGCGGGTGCCCCTGCGCTCCCTTCTCCCCCACCTCGGGCCTGGCTAGGACCCCAGCGGACCGTCTCCCTCCATAGCCCCCCTGGGGTTGTTCCCTTTAGCCTGCTCCACCCCACCCCCAGCTCCACGCGCAGACCCGCGGGGCGAGCAGTCCAGGGCGGACCCGCCCTGGCCTTGGGCACAGCGCTCACATCTGGCTGCCACTTGCCGCAGCAGTTGCTGGGAGGCGCAGTGGCCCAAGGAGCGGCGGCTGACCCTGCCAGGCCGGGCCTAAGCAGCCGACCGAGGTCTGCAAGAGACGCATCTTTTTCTCTGTCTCGCGCAGTGCCCCACGCATCCTAGCAGCGGGGTTTCCATGGGCGAACCCGAGTTCAGGTGTTGCTTTGGCTTAGCATTTTCCTTCAGCTGTCTGGAAGAAGTCACTGTACTCTGAATATCCCCGTCTCCGAGCTCGGCCTCTGCTGGCCTCCGCGCCTCGAAACTCCCCCAGCGCGCGAGAGGCGGCACCATCCCTCCTCTGGCGACGCTCCGGGTCCCCTGGGTTCACCAGCGGAAGGGCACGCTGGAGGATTCGGCTCCTGTGTACTCCTCTGCCAGCCCTGCTCACCAGAACTGCAACCGAGAACAGGACTCCTCTCCCGCGCATACATGTGTCTCACCCTCCCACCGGCTGTAATCTCTGACCTGCACACCCGGAGAAGCCGGCGTCGGGGCAGGCGGGGGATGGAGGCTGGTCTCCTCCGGTACCGCACAGCTCGCAGCTCCCCTGTTCCGACCTCCGCAGCACTCGGGTGCTGTCTGCCCATTCATTCGAGGGCAACCTTGGAAGGAGCTAGATTACAGTTCCTTCTCCGCATCTCCCCGCAGATCTCGCCAGTGCCGGGAGGGACGCGCCACAGGTGATGGCCCGTGACACTGGGGCTGCTGACAGATTTATGGAGACTTTACAACATCTGGCCTGGGTCCGCGGGGGCAGGGTTGAGTCCAGTGGAGGCGAAGCGCTCTGGAATAAAGTTCCCGCAGCCGTAAGCCCCTGCCCAGCCGCACCTGGAGTCTGGGCCCGGTTTCTCCCGGCGGGTGTACACCGGGGTACGATCAGTGCCAAGTGTGTGGATTCCCCCACCCCGTGTAGCCTCCTCCTTCACACCCTCTGGCCCAGCCAGCTTCCAGTCTCCTATTGAATAAATATTTACCCAGAGAAGGGGGTACCCCTCGGAGGAGGCCTCCACAACGCCCAGGGAAAAGCATTTGGCTTCTCTCTGGCCTCAGCCAGTTGCAGGCCTTACTAGTTGTGTTTTGGTTTTGGTCTTAAATTCCCTTTTAGTAGAAAATCTTCTGATCCCTGTATGCCTTCTGAGTCCAGACTGGGCAATGGGGGACACCGACCCCAGGTGACCCCTTTGCTCTTTCTGGAAGTCCTGTATCCCTATCCCTACGCCCACTGGAGCTGACTGGATGGTACTGCCCCCCTCTTTCTCTCCATCCCTCCTCTTTCTCTCCATCTCCCAGATCTTTTGCTTAGGCTCTGCTACCTCACCCCTACACTCAGTGTGTCCCTGCCCCCCAGGGGTCAGCACCAGACCTTTCCGCGAAGATCCCGCACGGCTATGGTCTGCTCCTGCAGCTTCGCCTCCTCTTCTTCCCAGAGCTCAGGCTTCGAATTGCCTCGGATGCATAGTGCCTCAAAGCGCCCAACATGGATTCCCCGTGCGCTCTTGAGAACGCACTGAGTCAAGAACCGGGAGCACCCTCCACCACCCGCGCGCTGTGCGCCTGCTGAGCACCGTGAGACAGGGACCTCTGCCCAGAGATGTACTGCCTGCGCGTCCCCAGGGAGTTCGCCGCAGCTAAGGCCACGCGCAGCCCCAGCCAAATCCAGCAGGTGGAAACGGAGAGGTGGCGGCGGACCTGCACAAGAGCGAGGGAGAGACGTAGCAGGTGAAGGAGTCTGCGGCAGACAAGATGTGTGTTAAATTCATGTAGCCAGAGCGATGAACCTTACCGGTCCCTGATCACTCCCGGCTGGTTCTGTTTGACCCTCAGCAGGGCACTGAGTCTGACCAACCAGTAGGCAGAACGACCTTGTATCCGCAGAGCAGCCCCGAAGTGTGTGAAACGCTCACTGGGCGCGCCGACGTGGGGGCAAAGAGTCAGCTTAGAGGTCGCCAACTCACTGCTTGCGTCTGTGGGGAGGCGGATTCCTGATCGAGTTGCCGGCCAGGCACGTTCTTTCCTTTGCGCAAGCCTAAGGCAAAATCATAAGCTCCGCTCAGAAGTCGCAAAGTCTCAATTAATTTACACTCTGTCCCTAAGAAGCAGCTACTGCTGCTAAAAATCTTGGATTCCCAAAGGCCCTCCTTGTAAATAAAGCTAAAGCTTCAGGCGGTGCCGCACCACAGGTCTGAGGGTCCAGGCCTGAATAAAATTGCGCTCAAGTAAAACTTCGAGACTATTTTAAATATTTGAAACCAACCAACCAATACACACACAAAAGAGGATAAATTCAAATATTTCTAGTTGTGATAATTTCACAAGACCCCCCAATTATAAAGAATCAAAGGTGTTGGAACTCGTCTTTATCTTTCAAATCCTCCGTAATCTAAGTACATTTGAGTGTGTCCCGCCATAGAAGCATGGGTACCTGGAGATCAGTGTTCATTTTAAGAAGCACAGCTGGACATTCGTTTTTCCTGGGTTCTTGTCACTTAGTGGCTAGCCATCTGGGCCCAGTCAGCTTCCCCATGTGGAGACCAGAGCCAGGCACAAATCTCTGAATAGTGGGAGGATCAACCCAAATACTCTATGCACAAGAAGGAGCTTGTATCATTATTACTGTGAAGTAGAAGTAATACAAGCTCAAATTCATTAAAATATGTTGCGCATTTTGTTTATTTTTTGTTCACCTTCTCCACAACCTTTACCTCAAATATAAATAAATTTGGCCGCCAAAGAGCATACTGTCCACTTTAACTGAGACTTACAGTGAATGAAAGTGAAAATTCAGAAGCAGACAGAACCGCAGGGCCTCTGGTAGCTAAGTAGAAGTCGCGGGAATTATATATATGTGCAGTGTCAGTGCCCATCTTCTTGGAACTAAGTCTCTTTGATGTTTAAGCAAAACCTCTTTGCGGTGGCTCACTGGTGTAGAGGGCCTTGGCAAACGTGTAACTCCGCGAGCTCGCGGCGGCCCTGCACTGCATCTGAGGAGTCGCTGGAGGGTGAGCGCCCATGCACCAGCAATCGGTCGAGGTGTGTGTGTGTGTGTGTGTGTGTGTGTGTGTGTGTGTGTGTG
>PVJS01013724.1:0-41604 GCA_004027185.1 Glis glis | reverse complement strand
GGCCCTCCACAACTTCGTGAGACTCGGTTTCAAAATAAAGTATAAAAAATAGGGCGGGGGGGGCGTAGCGCGGAGGTAGAACGCCCCTGTGTTCAATCCCTGGTACCGCAAAAAAAAAAAAAGAAAAGAAAAGAAAAAAAGAAACAGAGTGGGGACATGGGACAGCAGGAGGTTGTTGGTGGAACCCATGGATCTCATTTTGGATATGACAGCTGTGAGGAATTCAGTAGCTAGATCTGAGTGTGTTGGGATGCTGCCATTTAGTATATAGATGAAGCCCTGTATCTAGAGTTTAGAGGAGAGTGAAATATTTAGAATTCCTTAGAGTAGAGGGGGTCCTGAAGTCTTAGGAGGAATGAAAGTCACCAGGGAGGGATTCTGGAAGGAGAAGATAGAAGAGCCACAAGAAAATACTGGGGAACATAGAATTTAGAACTGTAATTCATTGACCAGAGCTTTAATTCAAATTCAAGAGAAATATAGAAACTTTAGAGTCAATATGACCTGACATTCAATCAATCAGAAGGAGAGAGGAAAAATAGGAAGGAAATTGAGGGTGAAAAGTCCCTACCTTGTCCCTCCTTCAGCAGTTCTAAGGTTGAGAAGAAAGAATAGATAAGAATATCAATTATTATTATTAATAGCAATATCATCAATTGCATATGATTACATGTATATGTTAGACTGAATGCTCATGCTATTGGCATTAATAACATTAGTATTGTTGTTAATGATACTCTTGTTGCCAATAATTTTTCTAATGATTATAATAATGGTTAACTTTTATCAAGTGCCATCTATATGCTTCTGCTTCCAAGGCCAACTCTGTTTACTTAAGCCTCTGCTGAACTCAAGCTCAGTGATACCAGGAGAAAGGCTACTTTGTCCCCCCGCCCCTTTTTATGTGGTACTGGAGAGTGAACCCAGGGGCATAGAACTCTGAGCTCCACCCCCAGCCCTCAACCATATTTTATTTATTTACTAAGTTGCTGAGGCTGACCTCGACCCTGAGATCCTCCTATATCAGCCTCCCAAGTACTGGGATTACAGGCTTGTGCCACCACACCCAGCTTCCTCTCCCTTCTTTACATTGTCTTCCTGGTTGGGGTTGTTTCTGAATCCTTTAGACATTTATATAACTACTACTCTTCCTTTAAGTGTAGTCAGGATCACACCCTATCTCTCTTTGATGTGTTCATTTACATATTCCTAGAAGTAGGTAAAAATAGTATTACATATGCAAGAGATTCATTAGGGAAAACACCTGTAAGAGATGAAGGTTGGAGGATAAGCCAGAGAAAGCAGGGGAGCCTTCTGCCTGATGGATGTCTGACCTCAGTGCTAGAGAATAGGAAGGAAGGAGGTTTGGGTGAGAAATGCCTCAGACTGCAGCGCAGTTCTAGGAAGAGTTTGGCCAAGCTCATAGGTAGTCTAAAAATTAAGATTGCCAGTAGGAGGTGTCCCATATCTCAGAGGAACTGAATCACATTTGTATTCCACCACACATAGTCATTGGCTAGAAACAGTCCTTAGGAAGAGTGGCCTTCCAGTAGTGGCTCCAGAGCATTTGGGGCCATCAGTCCAAAAGCCACCACAGATGCCCTCAGTGACTCACTTCTTCTTAAGTGTTCTACTGGCAAACATTTTCCAAACGAGTAAGTCAAATAAAACTCAGCATGTGCAGCCCTGTACCATTATTCGGGAGTTTGCTCATGTCCACCCAATTAGACTATAAACCCTTTTTTGACCACCAGTGCCTAGTACTGGGTCCTCAGCTCAGAAGGTATTTACTGAAATGCATTTGGTATAGTAAGAATTATCTTATTTTCAATATTTGAATTTATCACCAAACTATAAACAATGGGAGTTTTTACTCAGGAAGATAGATGAGAAGTTAGGAGAGTGTGGCTTGGATGAGGAGTTCCATAGATGCTCCAGTGAGCTCTAGAGAGAAGAACTAGAGCATGGGAAATACTCACTGAAGGAGAGCCGACACCAGAGTCCAGGCACATGTATTGATGAGATGAAGTCCAAGTAGGTGGAGAGAACATAGCACCCGAGAACACAGTGAAAAGGGCCAGTCTAAGCCAAGAACTGGTACTGGGAGGTCCAGAGTAATGGAAGGGAGACATCAGGCATCAGATGTCACAGAAATGCTTTCTTATTTTAGGTTTATTTTTGTTTGTTTGTTTTCTTTTTTGAGACTTAAGCTCTCTACTCAGGGAGCTAGTTTTTATATACCATAACCTACTTTCTTTACCTTGGTTACTTGGGGCCAGGAAAGACACCTACCTGAAGCTGAACCTCCTGGGAATTTGGTATTAGGGTATAGTGAATCTATCACTTGAACTGTTACCTTGAACTGAGCTGACAAGTTCAAGACAAGGCCCTTAGAAATTGTTGGGGCAACATGTATGCTAGGAAGCAGGAGAAGCAGCTCGCAAAAAGGTAAGAATAAGTCAGGCATTCACAGAGGAGCTGAGATGTGAGTGTAACTCCAGAGATAGAGGAAGAATGAGACTGAGAGAGCTCTATTTTGCTTAGGCCAGTTAGAGTGGGTTTCCCTCCCTCCCTTCCTTGTACTGGGGATTGAACCCAGGGGTGCTCTACCATGAACTACATCCTCAGCCCATTTTCTTTGTATTTTTGGGATAGGATCTTGCCAAATTGCTCAGCCTGGCCTCAAACTTTGTAATCCTCCTGTCTCAGCCTCTCAAGTCTCTGGCATTACAGGTGTGTACCACTGCACCTGGCTAAGAGTGGGTTTCTTATAGTAGAGCCAAACATTGTCTGAGGTGCTATCCTGGCAAATATGTTCAATATAAACACAGGAAATTCAGGAACTTGAAATGTGCAGAGATGCAGACAGGCAAGAGATAACATTAGGAAGGCTACTGGAAAGAGTAGCCCCAGGAAGAGTGGCCCCCACAAGCAGTTCTTAGTCTGGGGGCAGTATGGTAACTAAGAGAGTTATCAAGTCAGGGACCACACATACAAGATCTGATTATAGAAACTAGGGTATTGGGTAGAGCCTTTATCACAGGAACAAGGCAGAAGCTGGCTATCAGAAGTCAGGCAGAAAGTCAAAAGCAGACTAGGAATTTCTGATATATTGAAGATGAGATTTATTGAGGATGGGATTCATTTATGCATGCAAAAGAATTATTGGATATCTACTATATCCCAAGGAGCTTAACATATTAACTGCCTGAGGTGGGGTTCAAGGTACTAAGAGGGCGGTCAGCCTGGGGGTGGAGACCCAGGGGTAGCTGCTGCGGAGAAGAGAAGGAGGGCAGCAGTCACGTGGGGAACTAGTAAGTCATGAAGCAGAGTGGAGGGTACATTGTTAGAAGGTGGAACTCTCTGTGACAAAACAGACCTAGAAAAAGTTGGAACTGAAAACCCAGAAAGCATCATGGTGGTACTTTCTTTGGAGGGGCAGCAGAGAGGAGGTAGGACATTTAAGAGTTATTCAGAAAGGGAAATAAGAAGGTGTCACACATACAGCTTGTCTCTATTAGTTTCTTCTAAGGCCCTGGTGACAGCTAATGTACCCAGGAAAGCTAGTTCATCTGGCCCTCCTTTGGCCAGATGAACTGTTTCATCACACACCTGCTCTATTTCACCAAAGTCAAAGTTAAAATTCAGGAGGGATTTGGAAGTTCTAGTCTTTCCTAATTTCATCCATTCTCACCAGAAGGGCAAGACTAGACTTTAAAAACATAATTCAGAGCCGGGCGTGGTGGGAGGCTGAGACAGGAGGATCTGGGTTTGCAGCCAGCCTCAGCTACTTAGGCCCTCCAAAACTTAGTGAGACCCTGTTTCAAAATAAAGAATAAAAAATAGGGCTGGAGGTGTAGTTTGGAGGTAGAATGCCCCTGAGTTCAATCCCTGGTACCGCAAAAAAGAAAAAACACAACATAATTCAGCCTAAAATCTTCTGGTGTTACCTTGAATTCTTGGAAAAAGAGGTATAGTAAGAAAAGAGAAAAAGGAGGTAGAAAGAAGTATCAAAATTTATAGATGCCCCTTAAGCTGTTGTGGGCACTGGGGTAAAAGTAGGTTGAACATCTGGTCTCCTGTGATCCCCTTCTCTACATCTACTTACTATTTTGAATATCTTGTAATCATGGAAATTATTTTTCATGGAGACTCCAAAAACATTTCTCTGGTGTTTTAGTCTGTTTTCTGTTGCTATAACAAAAGGCCTGAGACAGAGTAACATAAATAATGGAAATTTATTCAGCTTACAGTTCTGGAAGCTGTGAAGTCCAAGAGCATGGTACCAGCATCTTGCAATCTGGTGAGGGCCTTCTTGCTGCATCATAACATGGTGGAGTGCATCACAGGGCCAGACAGAGAAAGTGTCTCTTCCTCTTCTTAGAAAGCTTCTAATGCCATCTTGGGGTTCCCAAGTTCAGGACCTCATTGAATCCTATTTACCTCCTGAAGGGCCTACCTCTAAGTACCTTTAACACATGACTTTGGGGATTAAGTTTTCAACACAGGAATTCTGGGGAGCACACCCAAACATAGCACCTGGGAATGCCAGGGACCCCCACACAGCAAGCTGATTAACCTTGACAGACACACCAAAAACAAACCTAACAATGATAAATTAGCAGATTTACTATTGGCTGCAGTTTCTCTTTCTCTTAATCTGATTTCTTATGCTGTTGTTGATGGTATTAAATGGCATCAAAAGATCTGAGGATGTCAGAAATTTCTGCTTGGCTTGACTGGCCTGAAAGGGAACTAAATATTTAACCCTCCTAAGTTTCCACTTCCCCATCTATAAATGGCATAATAATACTTGCTCTAATTACCTTGCTGGTGATTTTGAGGAGCATGTATGAAAACCACCACAAATGGCACAAATAGGAGTGGAACACAGCCAGCCCCTTCTAAACAAGTAGAACAAGGTATCGATACTAGAACCCAGTTCTCCTTACTAGCTCTTGGGCAATTCTCTTGAGGCCCAAGTCTTGGTTTCTTCCCTTGTAAAAGAAGTCTGATAATATTACCTATTTCATACTGTTTTTATGAAGATTAAAATATCACATTTATACTAGAGTCTAAAGAACATAAACATGATTACAATTCTTTTTTTTTTTTTGCGGTACTGGGGATTGAACCCAGGGACGTTCTACCTCCGTGCTACACCCCTGGCCCTATTTTTTATACTTTATTTTGAAACCAGGTCTCATGAAGTTGCGGAGGGCCTCACTAAGTAGAGAAAGAGAGAGAGAGAGAGAGAGAGAGAGAGAGACAAGGAGGGGGGGGTGAGGCTGGCCGTGAACCTGGATCCTCCGGTCTCTGCATCCCAAAGTACTGGGATTACAAGCGTGCGCCATGACGCCCAGCGATTACAATTCTTAATAATGTCTCAGAATAGGATATTCTTAAAGCCTAATGTCTCAGAATAGGATATTCTTTTTTTTTTTTTGCGGTACCGGGGATTGAACCCAGGGGCGTTCTACCTCCGCGCTACACCCCCGGCCCTATTTTTTATACTTTATTTTGAAACCGGGTCTCATGAAGTTGCGGAGGCCTCACTAAGTAGGAAGAGAGAGAGAGACAGAGAGAGAGAGCGAGAGCGAGAGAGAGCTCAGGCTGGCCACAAACCCGGATCCTCCGGTCTCTGTCTCTCAAAGTACTGGGATTACAAGCGTGTGCTACCACACCCGGCATAATAGGATATTCTTAAAGCCAAACTTGTGAATTTATTTTTTCTTACAAAAGTATGACTGTGATTTCAAATTATCATGTCTATGCCAGATCCTTTAAAAATATTTGCAAAGAGAATCTACTCTGAATGCTGTAAGAGTCAAATTTAAACGAAACATGGTCGCTTAAGAAACATGAAACTCAATCATGCATCAAAGATGGCTGAGTACTTCCCTATCTAAGAGCCTTTGTATATTTCATTTTCAATGAAACCTCTTAGAAAATAAAGTGTCATGGTCTATTTTATTCATAATTTATCATTTTAATACTCCTGAAATTGACAAAAATATGATATATATATATACACACCACATTTATGTATATAAATGTATATATAGTGACAAAGTTTAAGACTCTAGCAAATATGGCTCAATTTTACATGGAGATTGTTACCATCCAAAGGAGTTCCTTTATTGCATTTTAAAAAACATATTTATACTGGTTAATTTCTAATATTCTTTAATCTTTTATTTCTTTGCAAGATAATAGTTGGAGAAACTGCTGTGTTTTGCCTACAACTAGCCACAAGGGATTTTGAAAACCAGGAAAAAACAATTTTGACTGGAGACTGTTGCTATATAAATCCACTGGTGCGTAGAACCGTCCGATTTCTTGGTAAGTGTTCATTGAATTTTTTCATTCTTGCCAAAACAATGTTGATGTATGTTACCTTTTAAAATAGCCCATGTTTTAACTGTATGCAAATATTAACTTACCTTTTCTGTAAAATATTTAATTTGGTTTATAAACGAACATCAGTAACTACTTTCTTTCTAATATTGTTAAGAATCCACTTCAGGTATCATTTCCACATTAAGGAAAAAACACTTAGATATTTAAAGATATTTAATATTTTTTCTATGAAACTAACAATTATGTAATTAAAATAAATGACTTATTCTCTTTATAAAATTTTAGAAACAATGCTTGGAGAGAAATGATAACCTACCTATGTTAACATCATAAAGGAAAGAATGATAGCTTGGCAAACAGAAGAAATTTTGAATCTGATACGTAGCACTCCATGCCCTGCTTTTGAGCTATTTGTTATGTAAACAAAAATATATTGGTGATTTTATTAGAGGATAAGATTTACTGATTCTTTAACTTCCAAACTCAAATGCTAACACTAATAAATATGAACACTGACAAATTATTGAACATCATTTCAATTCAGTAGAAACGTGGCCAAGACCAATTTTTTAACTGACACAATGAAATTTAATATAAATTAATGTTTCCTGGATTTATCAGTTAAAAATAATATGTCTATATATACTAAATAATATTTGAGATAAATTCTGATTGGTATTAAGAGATACATTAAGGATACTGTAATGCTTCAAGACACATCTCATATTGAGGGGATCAAGATAATATGTTTGGAAATATTATGCACAAATGACCACACACACACACACACACACACACACACACATACACATGCACACACATGCATTAAAGGCTAGCCAAATGCCATCAGGCCTGTAAATCTGTTCCATTACCATCAAGCTATAGATTTCTAAAGTCCTCATTTATCTTGTTGAAAGAATAACTTCTATGAAATCTAAAAGGTGTTTTTTCAGATGCATCAGTACTGTGTTCTTGACTCTTGTATAAGTCATTCAATAACAAAATATGTTCTAAGCAATAATATATGTAAAACTTAAAGTATTTGATGAAATTCATGCTTTCCTAAATACCGTAAGAAAATTATATTTTCCTATTTAAGCAGATTATGTTTCTGCATTTACATACAAATTTCTCAAGAATATATGGTACAGAGTGAAGTGTGCTTTTAAGTCTCTGTTTCTTATTTATTTACTTTTTTTTTGCAGTACCGGGGATTGAATGCAGGGGCGTTCTACCTCCGCGCTACGCTCCCGGCCCTATTTTTATACTTTTTATTTTGAAACCCGGTCTCACAAAGTTGCGGAGGGCCTCACTAAGGAGAGAGAGAGAGAGAGAGAGAGAGAGAGAGAGAGAGAGAGCTCTAGAGAGCTGAGGCTGGCCGTGAACCCGGATCCTCCGGTCTCCGCCTCCCAAAGTACTGGGATTACAAGCGTGCGCCACCCCGCCCGGCTTGTTTCTTATTTTTTATTAGTGCATTGTAATTATACATCATAACGAGGTTCAGAGTGATAGAAACATATGCATACAACACTTCTGTGTTTCCCTCTAGGTCCCACCCAACTCCCTCCTCCTCCCCATACATTATATTAAAATTGGTGTTGATAACTTCATATATGAACATATAGCATTATTGGAACTGTTTCTTTCATCAGATCCCCTTTTCACCTCCCCAACTCCTTCCCCAAATCCCTTTCCACTATTCTTCTAGTATCTCCTCTTATTTATGAAGTCCTTTTTGTTACCCAATTTCTCTCTAGCTTCCACATCTGAGTGAAAACATTATATATTCTATGATTTTATAAAACATTTAGGAGAGCTTGATTTTTTTCTTGTTTCTTTATCATGATTTGTGTGTTTCTAGATTGTTGTAATAAAATGGAAGCTTGTAACCAAAGCATTACTGCATAAAAGGACATCATCTGTCTGGTGACTTTACACTTGAGGTCAGTAGAGTAGATATAGTTGAGGCAGGGCAGAGTGAGGCAGGGCAGAGGACCTGGGAACAGGAAGAATTAAAGCAGCCATCTGCATCCCCTTTCTGTGAGGTTGGGGGAGGTGAGCAGGAAGGTGAGAGACTGATGGGTGCCAGGGAACCAGGGCCCTGGCCAGCCCATGGATAATCATTCAAATTAAAGATCAAAATTGTGCAAAGGTCATTGGTTCTCCAAACCCAATTCTGACCTATCATAAAAAAAAAAACAGATAGAAAACCTCAGGAAGGTTTAAAAGCTCACTCCCCAAGGGCTTAAAGGTCACTCTCTTTCCAAGACCCCCCTCCTTTGGGGGAGAAGCTGCTTTGTCCTCTATCTTTCCCAAACTTAAAATAAACTTTGATATTTCTATACCCTTCCTGGTCCTTGGTCTTCATTCATAAAGATCCATTGGACAATAATCCCTGTTTCAACACCCCTGTTTCATAGTCATGGGATCCCATTTTAATAGTTATCTGTGTAGTCAACTATAATATTGGCCTTGAGCCTTAGGCTAACATTTTAGTTCTAAAGCACATTTAGGAACTTTACTAGTATCTAGAGACATTTCTATATTCATATCAAATATTTCTATTTTAAACAGGAAGACATGTTACGTTACACTAGATAAAAAAGAACGGCTTGGTTTAAAAAATGAGTACATCTTAGCCTAGATTTCAAAGGAGTGCAATCAATATAAAAAATTCTCTTTACAGTATTAAAACTTGTTTACATTATTAAAATTTGCTTACTCTGGTCAGATAGAGATATAAAATTAAGTACATATTTTTTTCTCCTTTTGTAAGGAACTTGCCAACTTCCTTCAATATCAAAAACATTTTCTAAATTCAATGTCATTGATCGTTATTGTCAAAACTTATTTTTTATTTAGGCAAAATAAATTCATTGCCATTCATTTTAATTAAACTTGCATATACAACCTCCAGTGATACTGCACTGATGTAAAGAAACCCATTCTTTCATAATTTTGGAAACAAATATCCATCAGGACCTCTAAAACATTCCAAAATAATACTGTCTAGAACAGTTGGCTCATTTAAAAAAAACATATAATTTTATCATAAAAATTAGGTGCTTTTCTTCTTAGCCACATATTTCTGGACTGTTTGATTTCAAAGTCTTTTCATTGTTACTGATAGTCATATATATGTTTACTAAATTGTCCCACATTTGTTTGATAAACAGAAAACCAATCCCAATAAAGATAAGGTGGGATTAAATTACTAGCTGTTCCGTGCCTTTTTAGTGTATTTCTGAAGTCAATGTAGAATTTAATCTGGAAGCATTCTGCTTTACTTAAGATTTGCCATGATATTTAAATGAAAATGGATAGCGTTGGATTTTACTGCTAATTAGCACCTCCAGCAGAGTTAATATCAGTCTGAATGGGCTTAAGAGGCATAATCAGAAGGAGGCAACTGCTTTGCTTTATGTTAGTGAGATAAAAATATTTTCAAAAATAGAAAAAAATAAAGTTTGCTAACGTTAGTACAACATGATAGACTAATGCCCTCTCAAGGGATACGTCTCCTTTTTTAAAAAAAATCACATTACCCAAACAGTCTTAAAATATATTTTCTTCCTTTATCTTACATCTTAAAAATCCGCCATGCATACAAATGTAGCTGGTGGTAGACAGCTCAGTATGTTAAATCATTTAACACTCCCAGAGAGCCAAGGGAGACACTGGAGAGGAGTGAAATGAAAAAGAACCAAGTGTCTGTATGTATAGAGTATAGTTTCTAAAATATTTCCATCTTGGCTTATTGTAAATTGAAATACAAAAAAAAACCACTAAGAGCTAAAATTGTTTGTTTTCTTCCTCAGGAATTTACACCTTTGGATTATTTGCTACAGATATCTTTGTAAATGCTGGACAAGTGGTTACAGGAAATCTCGCCCCACATTTTCTTGCCCTGTGTAAGCCCAACTACACTGCGCTCGGATGTCAGCAGTACACACAGTTCATCAGTGGAGAAGAGGCCTGCACAGGCAATCCCGATCTCATCATGAGAGCGAGAAAGACTTTCCCATCCAAGGAAGCGGCTCTCAGTGTCTATGCAGCCATGTATCTGACAGTAAGTGAGGATTAGAAACTTATTTTCACTTGTATTTCTGTGAATTCCTCCGGTGCAGAACTTCTTTTCCTGGCCATAAGGAAAGTCATTCATAGACATTAATAGCTTTCTATTGGCCATGCAATTTATTTCTAATGTCTGCTGTTTGTACTGTGGATGAAATTAAGTCAGTCAATTCTCATGAGGTCTTGTGTGGGTAGTTTGGTTGTATTAAAAAATATAGCCATTAGCATTTCTATTTGTGAATATGTTTGTCTTTGTGTTAAATAGGACTTAATGGAAACAAATTTGTTTTGTAGCACTGGCCATGAACTTTAATAGTGCAATTAAGAGAACTATCTAGGCTCTGGGCCACCTGCTCAAGCACGCATATTGCCTGGTGGGGAGGAGAGGACATTCTTTTCTTAGAAAGCTGTTTTGCTATTTGTAATTATAGCACCATAATATCACAATTGATGCTTTAATATTTTCTCATGGTACTAGCCAAAATATCCTTAGAAATTATATCTCTCCTTTATTCTTGAGTATTTGCCATCGTTTTAGAGGTAGGAGCCAGACCTGCATGTAGCTATATTAGGACCTTTAAGTGGGAATAAATGGTCACAGCGAATGCATTACTGATGGCCAAGATTAGAAAGAAGTGTGGTACCAGCAGGCAGTTCGTGACCCCAGCAAGCACATCGTCTGCCTTTCCTTCTGTCCCTAGGCTGTGACTTGAGGCCATGCAGTTGAAGACCAAGTCTTTTCTATAGGCTGTTGCATAAATTTCAGGAAGAAGTTCAGGGAATTTAAATGTCTTGGGGTGGAAAGGGGGTTGGTTCTCCTTCCAGTATCTACTTCCTTCTGATTTCAGCTTATTAACAAGAGATTTGTAAAGACTCTGGCCCAATTTGAAACCAAATTTGATTATTTCTAATGACATGGAAAAACTCAGGATTATTTTTATCCTCTAAGAGCTATCTGAGATGGAAATGTTTCTTTTTTTTTGTATTCTAGGATCATTTGTTTTATCATGTGGTTTTCTTGGTGCATTACAGTCTCACATCATAATGTAAATAATGTTGACAGTGACATACATGCACACAGCACTTGGTGGCCCACCCCCCGCACCTCCCCATTTCCTCCCTTCCCAATACAGAGTACTGAGGTTGACATTGGTATATTCATATATGTATGCATACTTGATGGTAGTATTGCCATTAATGGACCTCAGTCTTCCCCCTCCCCTTCCCTTAAACCACCTCCCTGGCTCCACTGAGGCTTCTCCTCCATTATCTGGAGTCCCTTTGGTATCCCAGTTACTCCCTGGCTTACACATATTAGAGAAAACATATGACCCTTCACTTTCTGTGATTGGCTAATCTCACTTAACATAATATTCTCCAGGTCCTTACATTTTCTTGAAAATGACATAATTTTGTTCTTCTTTATTGCTGAGTAGAATCCTATTGTGTGCATTTCCCATAATTTTGTAATCCATTTATCTGTTGATGGACACCTAGGTTGGTTCCATAATTTGGCCACTGTGAATTGTGCTGCCATGAACATGGGTATGCATATATTACTGTAATTCTCTGGTTTCAACCCCTTTGGAAAGACACCCAGGAGTGGTATAGCCAGATCATATGGTGGGTCCATTCCCAGCTTTCTTTTTTTTTGTGGTACCGGGGATTGAACCCAGGGGCGTTCTACCTCCGCGCTACACCCCTGGCCCTATTTTTTTATACTTTATTTTGAAACTGGGTCTCACGAAGTTGCGGAGGGCCTCACTAGGTAGAGAGAGAGAGAGAGAGACGGGGGAGAGAGAGAGAGAGAGAGGGAGAGAGAGAGAGAGAGCTGAGGCTGGCCGAGAACCCGGATCCTCTGGTCTCCGCCTACCAAAGTGCTGGGATTACAAGTGTGGGCCACCACGCCCGGCCCATTCCCAGCTTTCTGAGGAATCTCCACACTGATCTCCATAGAGGCTGAACTAGTTTGCAGTCCCACCAACAGTGTAGAAGAGTTCCTATTGAGATGGAAATATTTCTAATGCAATCATGTTAGGCTATTACCTAGAGCAGAGAGAATCTGCAGCAATCCCTGTGACATTTCTTCTTGAGATTGGAAATATAGGGCACTAAATAGAAGGACAATTTAAAAGGGGAAATATGTCATTGCACATAACATTTACAATGGCAGGATAATTTTAGATGCCATAGTATATGTACTTTCAAAGTTTTTAAAGTTTTTGAGCCAAGTTAATTCTATCCCTCACTGCTGAGACTTTAAAAAATCCCATCAAGAAAATTTGTATAGAGTTATAGATTCAATCCTATCCTATCCATTTTTCTTCCTTTGCTTACTGACTTTTGTAAAGTTTGTGAGTTATAGCTCTCTTTTGGCCCTCACTTTGCTCTTTACCTCTGTTCCTCTAATTTCCCCCACTTTCTTTAGCCCATTAGTGTTGCTTTCCTGTACTCACTGTAGGATACCTTTGGGCCTGATATGAAATGTGCTAACCCATGCATCTTCTTTCCTATTCATTAGGTTGGTTGACTAAATATTCTACCTCTGCTAGAATATGAAGCACCTAGCTTTAAAATGAAGATTGAAAATGAGTGAATCAGAAGTCACAAAATACTTTTCACTCATGGCCATCACATCTAAATCTGATGGTTATGTTTGTATTTGTTTATGAATTGCAAATGCATCTGCATATAAAAACATGTGATCAAGCAAATGATGGAAGACAAATTCCAGAGTGTTTTCTGATCCCAACTACTGTCACATGAATACTTTAGCACTGATAGTAGATTTTGCTATGTAATCAGCATTTGATAGTGGTGGTAAATATGTAACTATAACAATAAAATACTTGGCACTTTTTTTTTCTTTTTGGTACTGGGGATTGAACCCAGGGGCATTCTACCTCTGAGCTATGTCCCTAACCCCTTTTATTTTTTATTTTGAAACAGGGTCTTGCTAAGTTGCTGAGGGTCTCACTAAGTTGCTAAGGGTCTTACTGAGTTGCTGAGACTAGCCTCAAACCTGTGATCCTCCTGTCTCAGCCTACCCAAGTACTGGCATTACAGGCATGCACCACTATGTCCAGCAATATTTGGCTTTTTTTAGTTCACCAAAATAGTGTTTCAAAGATGTTGTAATGGGAGACAGCATTATCCTCAGATGTACTGTAAGAATGTTAATATCTTATCTTGTCCCTGATTTGCTGGCTACCTATATGTGTTCATTCTGGCAACTTACACATTATTAACCATACTGTTCTAGTCTGTAACAAAGAGTTGGAGATATTAAGCAAACATTTATTGAATATTTACTATGGCTTGGGCATTAATTACTTCATGCTTACTAATTTATTCCATGCTTTACTAATTCTTACATGTGAAAAAACTTTATTTGCATATCATTATTTATTTAATAATTGATTAATTATGCTAATTTAATGAATTTACACATTTCCTTGCTATATGTGCTCTTATTATACCCATTTTATAGATCTCAGGAAGTGAAGAACTTGCTCAAATCCATAGAGCCACAAGTTTTCCGGGTGACAGTGATTCTGAATATTCCAGACAGGGACATGATAAATCGTGTTAGCTGAATGTGCGCATGATCAGTTGAATTCCCGTCTCCTTCTGCATACTCTCAACATCCAGTAATGTTTAAAGCCAAGGGTGCAGATGGTAGATGAGTTTAGAGAACAGTCATTTAATGAACACTCCAACACTTGGAAAACTTCTGTCATTAAATGTGGTTCAGACTAAAAGTCAGGATCCTTGCTTGTAATTACATTGATGGGTGCCTGTCTTTTTATTAATAGATTCTCTTCTTTGCTAACTGCTTTTCTCTTTCCCACCACCCTTTTGTGTTGCTGTGTGTGTGTGTGTGTGTGTGTATGTAAATGTGGGTGGCTGCTATGGCAACTCTGAATATAATTTCTGCTGCAAATGCAGGCTTTACAATCAGGTTTTGCTATTATATTTGAACTTATATACAAATATATTTTTTCCCAGATTCAATAGAGACACCTTGGGAAATCTTTACAATAGAAATATTGGGTGTTTCAAACTAATGCAGTTTCATGAAATGTTTGCCAGAATTTTGATGGGGAGGTACAGAGGAGAAAACAACCCTGTAGTCAATAGTCTCTGTAGAAATGGTCTTTTGAACTGTATTTAGAGATATGGTTTTTTAGTGTAAGTGACATAAACATATGTAAACTCATAAGCAAAAAGAAATGAACCCCATTTGTGAAATATTTGAGTTAGAATTGAGGAATATCTGTCTGATGTTTCTCTATGTGGATTAGTAAGTAAAATTAAGAATTTTGAACTCTCCCATATCATCTGACTTTAATTAAGGCTTTGGGGATAATCTGATCACAGAGATTTCTTTTATTTTACTGAGAACTTTTTTGGCGGAAAAAAAATCCTATTCCTGTTTTTACAAATGCTGTTGGTTTCCCAGGAGAAAACATGTGGTTATTTTAACCCTCAACTATCAAACTTATAGTTCAATGTTAAATTACATTAGAGTAATATTTTGTTAGTCTTGTGGTATTCCTTTTTATATAAAATGTATATTTTTCTCCAGTTAAAAGCAAATGAATTTCAAGGTTGAGAATGAATAATCATGTTTGGTGACTTTCCAGTTATCCCACAAATCCTTGAAGCAGAAAAGCATAAAATAATCTCTTTGGGTCACTTCCAACTCTGACTTTAGATTTTTAAAAATATTACAAAAAAGGAGTCATCTATGTTTATTGCTTCGTTATGAGCCACCCTAAACCTCCAAACAGCAATCTATTATCCTCAGGATTCAGTGGGTTGACTTGCAGTCTACCTGCTGGTCTATGCTGCTTCTCTTCAGTGTCATGTTCTGCTCTCCAGTTGGCTAGGGTCTGGGTTCAGCTGAGGCAGCTCTCATAGCTGGGCTTTCTCATTCCTAGGAGGTCGCCTTCCCTGATGGCATCTCAGAGCAGTCTCCGAGGACAAAGTCCCAAGCTGTCAGGTGTCTTGAGGCATCGGTTCCTAAACTTCCCGGACATCACCATCACTATATTCTCTCTCTCTCTCCAAACAGATCCCCAGGCTGCACAGACTGTTGGGGTGGAGAAAGAGACTCCACCTCGAGAGGGAGGGATGCAACCATGCCACATCGTAGAGACAAATATACTGGGATAGGAAGAATCTTTGGACATTAAACAGTTTACCTCAGTGTTTTCCAGAATGTGCTGTAAGCTTTTTTTTTGTCATTGTGACATTGTGAGCAGCTTAGAGGAGGAAAGGTTTATTTTGGCTCCTGGTTTCAGAGGTTCAGTCCATTGATGGCTGGCTCCAAGGAAGAAACATCATGGTGACAGGGTATGGTGGCAGCCAGGAACAGTGAGAAAGAGAGAGAGAGGAAGGAAGGGGCAAGGGACACATACAGTCCCCAAGGCCACACTCCCAGTGACCTGCTTCCTCCACCATGCCCCACTGGCCTACAGTTACCTCCCAGAAAATTCATTCAAGTTATTAATCTATTGATGAAGATTAGAGCCCTCATGGCTTAATTATTTCATCTCTAAACATATCTGCATTACCTCTCACATGAGGGTTTGGAGAACACCTCACATCCAAATCATAACATAGCATATCAGCATAACAAGCTAAAATATCATTTCCCCCGTCCTCCCCCTCCCCAGTGGCCACTCATCTGCATCATCCCACACTCACTTCCCATGAAGTCTTCCTTTATGAAAAGCTCACAGGGTCCCATGTGCAGCAGCTACTCCTCACAGGCTGCTAACACAGGAGTTAAATAAGCTCAACCCCCTGGGGTCAGCTGACCCGCCTTCCCTTTAGTCACTTTTTTTTTCTAATTCTGTATAGGAACATGAGTGGCCCTCATTCTGGGGCATAGGAATTTAGGGAATGCATACCAGTTTACTTGAAAGGACTGATTTCATGACAGTGGTTGGGGATTGTGTTTGGAGGGGAAGGACTGGGTGGGTAAAAGAATAAGCTCTGAGCTACCTCTGTGGGTTTGTCTTTCCTGGTGAATAGACCTCGCTGCCATCAGACAGCCATCCTCTTAGCTTCCCTATTTGGGTCAATTCAATATCGAAATGTAGGAGGTCCCTTGTGCTATAGATTTCCAATGAGCAAACTTGATAAAGTGTCTAGCAGGTAATATATCAAAATTATTTATTGAAGCCGGGCATGGCATCACATGCCTGTAATCCCGGTACTTGGGAGGCTGAGACATGAGGATCGCAGGTTCGAGGCCAGCCTTAGCAACTTAGCGAGACCCTGTTTCAAAGTAAAAAATATAAAGAGCTGGGGATGTAGCTCTGAGGCAGAATGCCCCTGGGTTCAATTCCCAGTACAAGTATGTATATCTATCTGTCTATATACATATATATATATATGTATATATATATATATATATATATATACACACACACGTCTATATGTATATCTATATACATATAAGTATAATGTATGTATAATATATATAGCATAGTATGTGTATATGTGTGTGTACACAGAGAGAGAGAGAGAGTGTGCACACATGCATATGCACTCATAACGTGACAGCCGTACTATGACTATGACTATGACTACTGGTGCTGATGACACTATTATTAGTCCGCTGACATTTCTCCCTGTCAGCCTTCAGTTAAGTGTTATGGTTGAAGGTGAGGGAATATACAAAAGGAGACATCCATGAAGTACTCACTGGGTTCCAAAATATTCACTGTCATGGATCACTTTATTTACCCTGTCTTCCTTTCCCCATATTTTTCCACGAACTCTATGTTTTTAAATCTTCTAAATATATTACTTTCCCCTTACAACTAAAGCCTCAATATTGTTTAGTGGCCCATAATAACAAAAGTCCAATAATGCTGTTTTGAAATTGCACACATGCAATTGTTAAAATAGCTGGGGTGGTAATAGTCAATGATTAAAGATACACAGATATTCTGCATCTTTAATTTTACCTGCCTTCTCTAATGATTCTTATATTGAGTATTTTGTGATTGACGTGTGGCTTTACAATGATATCTGATTCTCCAGTTACATCACAGAAATTCCTGCATTTTCAACAATATATCAGAACCACTATGCAGCCTAAGATTACTAGTGTCGCCAACTGGCCTAATAGTTCCAGCTGAAAGCAAAGAGCATTGACATTTTAGTTCATACATGTGGGTTTATTATGGGTAAATATACTATTCTATTAGGCTCTTTGAAATATTGAAAAATATGTCACAGATCTCCATTAATATGTCAGGTTTCTTGGGTGTTAGCAAACTCCAGCATGGGGACCGCTGCAGCAGCTTATACATTCTAATTAGGAGAAGACTTACCATTAGAGGATAATCCAAGACAGTCAGGGTTGCATTAGAACTTTTGTAGGCCCTAGGTACTATGCCTTCATGGGTCCCTTCCCCCATAAAAAACAAATGAAAATTATTTTTTACGATAACATTGCTACAGAAACAAATTCGTAAATCTTATATGCTAAGCATTTTCTTCAAGGTAAAATGTTCAAATTTATTGTCTGATTTTAAAATAATTTCAGACATTCTCATGGGTCCTTAGAAGTATCACAGGCCCTAGGAATTGTGTTACTATGCCTATTGGAGAAATATGCCCCAGGATGGTGCATAATGATGTGCTACATTGAGTGTGGTGGTCAGTGTGCTGGTGATGATGGAGTGTACCATGCATTGTCCACCATTGGCAGGAATGGGGGGAGTGCTTCAGAAGTAAGCTGGGTTGGGCATGGTGGTGTACACCTGTAATCCCAGTACTTGGGAGGCTGAGACAGGAGGATTGATCGTAGGTTCGAGACCAGCCTCAGTAATTTAGTGAGACTCTCAGCAACCTAGGAGACCCTGTTTTCAAACAAACAAACAAACAAACAAACAAACAAACAACAACAAAAAAAATAATAATTATTATTATTTAATATAAGGACTGGGTGTGTAGCTTGGAGGTAGAATAATACCCCTGGGTTCAATCCCCATTACTTACACACACACACACACACACACACACACACACACACACAGTAAGCTGCACTTGGGATGGGTCTTCATGATGGATAAGGTCTAGATAGGTAGAGAAGAGGTGCTACAGGTGAGGTGGGCAGTGGGGGCAAGGCAGAAGCAAGAAACACGGAGACCATCAGGAGCACCTGAGGGGACCTCAAGGGGTGTAGGTGGGGAGTCCTGAGATTTGTGTGTTAGCAAGCGTAATCAGAAAGACCTTGTAAACCAACCCAGGGCTTCAGGACTTGGGTTAATAAGCAAGGTGGGGCTGAAAAATGACATGACAGAAGCTAGGCTTCAGGATTCCACTCATTTCAATTCCTTAAGTGTCTACTGAATGCCTAGAACGCATCAGGCCTCTATCTACCAATATAAACTCCTTCCAAAGTTTTAAGGTGGTCTTGGAGAGAGTAAAGATGGAATTAAAATGGGGAGGAACTAAAAGCAAAGGGAACCTTTTATGGAACTTGTTCCAGAATCTCAGACACAAGATGATAAAGATTTGGATTCTGCTGGCTTCCTTATGGCTGCCAGCCCTGGTGCTGATGAGACCTGAGTCAGATGAGATGAAATGAAATTCATAGTCTCTGAGGGACACAGCGAGCTTGAGAATCTGTGAGCTGCCAAGAGCCTGAGCCATGGCAGGGTCAGTACGAGATGGAAGCTCTCTCCCAGAGCACAGGAGTAGGAAAGGTAGGCTGGAGCCGGTGCTGCTCCTCCGGGTTTATAGACCCTCACCAGTGACCTGGACACTGTGACTAAATGTGGTCAAGTCCATGGGCTCCACCAAAGTCTTTAGTTCTGCTGCTTTATTTCAAACCTCTGTCCTGGAGCTACATTTATCAAGAAGCAACTATTTGCCTAGCATCATCTTAATCTTCAGAATAGCCAAAATGAAAGTATAGCTGTCTTTATTTTATAGGTAACAAAACTGAGGATATGTGAGGCTAGTTAACTTGTTCAAAATTATTCAGCGAAGTATACGTTAGAGCCAGGAATATGACCCAGGTTGGTGTCATTCCAAAGCCAACATTGGGTCTCTTACATCCTGCTATTTCCAGGGATGTGCCCCCACAGAGAAGGCAGCCGTATTTTGAGTGATCCTCATAGGGGCAGAGCCTCACACACAGGAGGTGAAGCAAACTCATTAGTGGATTTTCATCGACTCATGCATAATATGAATTAGGAGGATAGCTGCCAGTGTGTGCACTCCAGAAAGTCCCATCTCATGTCCTATTTTCCAGGTGACCAAGTAGCTCAAGCACTAAAAATGATATAAATGGTTTTTATTACTGGATTTTAATTGTACTTTGATTTTAAGCAAATGCATATTTTATTTTTATGACCCTTAATTTTTAATGCTCTGCACATTATTTAAGGGTATTAAAGAACTTTAATTGCTTTTTAAGATGACAACTAAGATATCTTTAATTTCTTTACAATGCACAATAATTGGCTATGTACTATCATTAGAAGTAACATTCATAGTGGTTATGGCTGATTAGAAATCCATGGTATGTGACAGGTCCAACAGAACTCAGTTTATAATGGGCAGCTCTGAATTCATAGTCATTTGATATTTTGGTCCAGGAAGTCTATCTCTAGTAGACCTTGTACGTGCTTAGGCCTGCTTTTCAAAAGAATTATGTGTCTCTGCTGCAGGTGGCATGGCCTTGCTCTTAAATTCCTGGGTCCTACATTGTGAGTCCTCCACGGACCTTGCCACGAACTCTGGACTGTAGGTTTTCCCAGCAGGAACACCTTAAGTGTAGTATCTGTTGGGTCATATGGCCATGTAGCCAGGCGCCTGCAGAGCCCTTTCCTGCTCCAGGTATCACTCAAAGCCACAACTTTTCATGTCACCCAATGTCTTAGTCCATTTGTTCTGCTATAGCAGAATACCTCAAGATAGGTAGCTTATAAACAAGAGAAAATTACTTCTTCCATTTCTGAAGGCTAGGAATTCTAGGATCAAGGTGCTGGAAGTCAGTGTCTATTGAGGACCTGCTTTCTGGTTCATAGATGTCACCTTTTTGCTATGCACTACGTGGTAGAAGGAATGATCTAGCTCTCTGGGATCTCATTTATAAGGGTAGTAATCGCAGTCCTTATTACCCAATCACAGCCCCCCAAAAGCCCTACTTCCTAATACTATCACCTTGGGAGTTAGGATTTCAACATATGAATTGGGGGGGGCATAAACATTCAGATCAGAGCACATAGTATATGGGCTAGAGTAGTGTTCATCAGTATGAGATGTGTTTCTCCAAGAATCTACAGGTCCTCATCATTCTTTGTGTAGGGGTACAAGATGCAATAATCATCTTTTACTTGGGAAAAGATGTATGGCACTCTCCTGACAAACAGATCCCTAAAATCTTTACTGAAGTTCTAGGTCCCTGAAGGTTGTAGGGTTTTTCTCCCCAAATCTGGAATGCATGTGTCTTACCAAGGCCTCTAGTGTGCTAACCACATCCACTTTATTTTGCTGTATCAGCATGATGTTTCCAATATTAAAGGTCAGAGTTATCCAAACTGTGAGACATCTGAACTTTCCATGTCTCTAAAGATATGCTGCAGCAGAGAGTGGGGGAGTTAATGTGGCACCATCATGAACTGTGATGTGAGCAGTTTCCAGTTGAATGTGAGCTGTTTCTCATCTATTTTCTTGAGTAGGGTAGAAAAAAACACATTGGACCAAGCAAGACAACTATTACTTGGGTGAAGATTTAGTAGCCTACACTTACTCTCCAAGATCTGTCCCAAGAAATGAATTACACGGAAATACAATAGGAAATACCACCCATACATTTCTGAGATTTTAAGCAATGGCATTAAATCTTCACCATTTTGTAGGGAATGGGAGGGTCCATTCTCAGAGGCTTGCAGTTGAATTCCTCCAATAAGGGGTTATTCTATTTGTTGAGTATTAAACATCCCATTATATCTTCATAGACCCCTGGATGTATTAACAGACTTAGTCGAACCACTATGGACCTGCACTTACTAATCACCTAGTCTGCATATATCTATAGTCTAACAGGGGAGAGTGATGACACTAATTCAAGTCTGCAAGTATCAATATCCACTCAGACTCCATGTTCTCAAAATATATGAGTATTCTGTCTTCTCCTCTATAGATATCTGAATAAATGGCCATAGGTCCTTTGAGGGAAGAGCTGGGGAAATCATTGCAATGTGGACCCTCTGTAGTTATTCAGAACACTTCTCTCTAGGATCCTACTGTATCTTTATTCAGTGGAGTCATCTGGATTTGGAACTGTACAAGTATTGAAACTTTTTTATTGGGGCTTCCCCTCTGAGCTATACCCCCCAACCCTTCTTATTTTTTATTTTGGAACAGGGTCTCACTAGGTTGCTGAGTGCCTCTCTGAGTTGCTGATATTGGCCTCAAACCTGTGATCCTTCTGTCTCAGCCACCCAAGTACTGTACTGGGATTACAGGTGTTCACTACCACATCTGGATCTGAGTCATATATTCTTATTTTCTTCTGATGATAAATATCAAGTCTCATTCCCCCCATCTATTTTGCTTCTAGAGAATGATAATATTACACAAGCCATCCCTAAAATTTTCTGTGAGGCAAGTCCCTTTGACTGTCACTTTGGCCCATTCTTCTAACACATGAGACACCAAATTTTTGGCTTCTGTTGATTATGCACCAACACCTGGCTATTTCTTCAGGGATTCTGTAATCCCCATTGACATTATGATGCTCAGCTCTGTGATGGCCTGTTCTACCATGGGCTCTGGACCTGCAGAGGACAGGGACAAGACGTCTGGACTGCTGAGTGAGGCTGGAGTCCTTTCACCAGCATATCCTGTTGCTTCAGTGTGCGGCATGTCCACTAGGTCCTCCATGGTACATAATCCTCTGGTGGGTCTACAAGCCTCTTGTGATATGAACATTCCAGCAATGCCCACTTCCCTGGGCCTTTTAATCCCTTCCTCTGCCACCTGTCAGGGCAATTTAGGTGTTTCCACTTCATTCAGAGAAAACCTACATTTTCCCCAGGCTTCCAGGAGCCTGGCCAGCAAGGAGTTTTTACCATCCAAGTGAGCTACAGGTGGAAACTCTCAGCTCACTGCTTTCCTTACAGCAGAAGGACACTTGCTTTATCTTTTATTTCTACACTATATCCCTCCCCCTTTTTTTTCTTTTTTTGGTACTGGGATTTGAACTCAGAAGCATTCTACCTCCAAACTACACCCCAACCCTATTTTATTTTTATTTTGAAACAGGGTCTTGCTAAGTTGCTAAGGCTGATCTTGAACCTGTGATTCTCCTGTCTTAGCTTCCTGAGTACTGGAATTGCAGGCATGCACCACCACGCCTGGCTCACCTCAAATTTATTAAAGGGAGATCAGAGCAACTTACCCTGGTGCCTGCCATGCTGTTTTTATCTAATTCTAACTCAGAGAGAATCTAATAAGCAAATGCACAGCAGGGATTAAGAACATGATGTATTATCTTCTGTGATCTTCCCTGTGTCAAACATATTTGCATTTTAAGTGCCTTAACATGTAGGAGAAAATTATAGCATTGTAATTTCAGTTATTGAACTCCTCCTAAGTTGAGAATAGTTTCAATCAAGGAGATTTCTTGGCACCTCTTCTATTGTATTACTATGAAGGTTACCTTCTTATGAACATAAATTGCTCTGAGCTATTTGTTTGCTTATGTCATTTAAAGAAAGTCTTAGAAAGGGAATGGAGAACTTCCAAATAACAAGTAGAAATCCTCTATAATAATACCTCAATCGAGGATATAAAATTACGATTATCACTGAGTGCTCATGGTGATGAGTGCTTTGCATGCACTATATTTACTGCTTGTTTCTTTTCCTATATAGGAACATAAGCTATTAGCTTATGGACAATGTAGGGAAACATATTATCCTGAAAATCTTCACTATCATGCAAAAGTTCTCCATTAATTCAAGCTACTCTCCCATCTACAAAGAAACTTCTAGAAAGACTAATTTATACTTTACCACCATGTGAGTCAGTTACAGCATGGGTTGTGCCCCTCTTCCCAACACACACACACAGAGTCAGTCAGTCCCTTGCCCTCCCCCTCCCAATCTCTCTCTCCTGAAACCACCCCTCAGGTTTTATCTCCCAGTCCTCTTGTCAAAACTCTTCAGGTACTTGTTTCGATGACTATCTCAATAGCATTGATACTCATGATCATCCCAGTTCTATCTCAGCTTTTCTCTTGTTGAGACTGAACTTATATTTTTTTAAATCTGCTTCCTCTCTCATTTAAAGGCTTTATTGCAATGTCAGAAAACCATCTACCAGCATACTGTTTCTGTTCTTGACTTTTTCCCCTGAAGAGTGATCTCATCCATTTCCACTTTCACGTTTTTTTGAGTAAATCCCCAAAGTCTTTCACTGGCCTTCATCTCTCTCCTTCACTCCAGACATTATTCCTAACTTGAAATATCTATTTGGTGTCCCATTGAATCTTTAAACCCAGAATTTCAAAAACCAAAATGATGCTCTTGCCGCTACTCCAAGCTGGCCCTGGCGTGTGTCCTCTGATTTGATGATTGGCGTTCCTCCCCTCCCCATTACCCCACCCTGAGGTCTCTGAGTCACTCTCAACTCCTCCCTCTTTCACACTCCCATTCCAGATGTCTGACTAATTCTGTTGGTTCCATATTTGAAATATCTTTTGAACCTGGGTTTTTCTGTTTCCCCAGTGTGCTTCTACTGCTTGAACACACCCCTTTATATTGCTGGTCTTGACTACGGCTGCAGTCTCTTAGAGAAGCTCCCCCCCCCCCGATACTGTTCTTTCCTTACCCCATCCAGCCTATAGCCTGCCCTGGAGAAATCCTTGTGAGGAGTGAGTTTCATGTGCATCCCTTTTTGCATGAAAGCTTTCCATGACCAGCCCTCACCACCTCTTCACACTCATACCTGGCCTTTTTGCTCTGCTATAGACTGAATTGTGCCCCCCCCAGCTCATATGTGGAGGCCCTAACCACCAAAGTGATAGTATTTAGAGATGTGGCCTTTGGGAGGTCATTAGGGTTTGCTGAGATCGTGAGGGTGGGGCCCTTTTCATGGGGTTAGTGTCCTTGTAAGGAGAGACACCAGAGGGCTTGCCACCTTATCTGCTTTGTGTCAGCTGCAGGAGCACCTGGCAGAGTGGATCGTGTGCCAGCTCCCTGCCTGTGTTTTGGAGAAGGCCACATCCAGACTGTTTTGGATTTGGTGGGTGGTAGAATACAGTGTGTGTTTCTTTTCTTTTCTTTTCTTTTTTTTTTGGAACTGGGAATTGAACCCAGGGATATTCTACCTCCGAGCTACACCCCCAGCCCTTTTATTTTTTATTTTGTTTTTGTTTTGCAGTACTGGGGATTGAACCCAGGGACATTCTACCTCCAAGCTACAACCCCAGCCATAATTTTTCAATTCTTTATTTTTAAACAGGGTCTCACTAAGTTATGGAGGCCCTCACTAAGTAGCTGAGGCTGGCCACGAACCTGTGATCTTCCTGTCTCAGCATCCCAAGTACTGGGATTACAAGCATGCGCAACCACACCCGGCAATTTTTTATTTTGAAACAGGGTCTCACTAAGTTGCTGAGTCTGGCCTTGAACCTGCAATCCTCCTGTCTCAGTGTCCTAAGTACTGGGATTATAGGCGTGCACCACCACACCTGGCTCCAGTATATGTTTCTTATTAGGAGGCATGCATATAAGGAATTTTCTAATCACAGGATGGCGATTCAAATGCACTGCAGTTTTAAAAAAATGTTCTTTGTGAACTAGATAATGGTGATCTTTTGGAACTTTTGCCTCAGCTTTTTAATTGAAACTAATGTTTCCATCTATAGTTGTGCACCTAGCATATTTGACACCAAAGCAAATCACTTTTAGCATCCCTTCCTCTATATAAAAACTTTTTTCTCTAAGTCATGTGATAATAATCATTAATTTATTGACCAACTTTTAGTTTTAAAATAATACTAAGACAGTACATATTTTATTTATTTATTTATTTATTGGCAGTACTGGGGATTGAACCCAGAGGCATTCTACCTTTGAGCTATATCCCAGCCCTATTTTATTTTTCATTTTGAAACAGGACCTCACTAGGTTGCTGAGAGTCTTACTATGTTGCTGAGACTGTTCTTTTTTTTTTTTTTTTTTTGCGGTACCGGGGATTGAACCCAGGGGTGTTCTACCTCCACGCTACACCCCCGGCCCTATTTTTTTATGCTTTATTTTGAAACCGGGTCTCACCAAGTTGCGGAGGGCCTCACTAGGTAGAGAGAGAGAGAGAGAGAGAGACAGGAAGAGAGAGAGAGAGAGCTGAGGCTGGCCGCGAACCCGGATCCTCCCAAAGTACAGCGATTACAAGCGTGCGCCACCACGCCCGGCGCTGAGACTGTTTTTGAACCTACAATCCTCCTGTCTCAGCCTCCCTAGTACTTGGATTACCGGCATGCACCACTATGCCCAGTGCATATTTTTAATTTATATATATTTAAATTAAAATTTTCAAATATATATTTATATTTATGTGAAAATACAAATATTTTAATGTAAAATATATAATTATTCAGTGCAGTATTTCATGTATGAACTAAAATTTGCTCTTGCCCAACAAAAATACTATACTTTGCATTTATGTAATTTCATTTATTTAAATTTTAGACATAATTAAAAGTTCTCAGGCAGCCAATGTACACTAGAAAAATTGAAATAACTCACTTGTTTCTCCATCCTTGTAATTATTATTCTATCCTGTTTGTTTTTCCCCAAATCTACTGTTAAATGTAGTTAATGTTGGAGATATTAACTATAGCCAAAAATGTGCTTGAATGGTTCCCAACTTCTTTACAAACCTGACCTCCAGACAAATAAGCATAGCTGAGCTCACATGCCAGTGAACAAATGTATAGTTGTGAGGTTTTCTGAATTAACTTCTAGTATATTACAATATTTATTAGAGATCATGTAATAAAATGTGCTAATTTGTACCTTGTAATATTTAGCAATAACTGCAACATTATTTCAACATAATGTTTCATTTGCTATTATTTTATAACAAACTACCCCAAAGTTGGCATAAAACAACCATTTTATTATACTCACAGACTCTGTAAGTCAGATAATTGGAAAAGACTCAGTGTGGAATCATCCAAAGGATTGTTGTTCATTCTTCTCCACCAGGGCTGGGAAGAGGAAAGACTAGGGCTGCCTGCCCAGGATCTGTCCATACACCTGGACTTCCTCACAGTATGGCTGCCCCAGGGAGGCTGGCTTCCTAAAGACCCAAGCACAAGTGTCCCAGTGAACCGGGCAGAAGTTCATCTGCTTCCATGAGCTCATAGTGTTGCACCTGCTGCATTTTGTTGGTTACAAGCAAGTCACAAGACTACACAGATACAAAGGGAAGGGAATTTGACTACCTCTTGGTGGGCGAATACTGAGGAATCCAAGAAATGGGGGGAGGGGGGAGCTATGGCATCCGACTTTGAACAATATGATCTTCTACAACCAATGAAAAGATTTTGGAAAGTAGGAGTGTGTCATCACTGATTTTTAGACTTGCCAAAGCTTGCCATTAGTGAAGAGCAGGTAGACATTTAGTAGGTGGTATAATTGCATCCCTTCATTGCCTGCACCTGGGAAAGACTCCATTCTTAGTGTGCCACTGCCCATGTTCTGATCCCCAAAGACCTGGACAGTGTAGCACTTAAAGGTTCACCTGGTTTTATTGTTATTTGTATATCCTTACCTCATGTAAATTATAAATGGAAACCATTTGTGTATAGCTACCACAATCAATACTTAGAAAAGTGTGTTGATTGGTTCAAACAACTACAGCCATGTGTTAAGTGGCTATTATTTGTAACTAAGAGGTTTAAATAGGTGCCTTGCCCTTGTTCCCTAGTAAATCTGATGTGGAAAAAGAAATACTCAAGACTTACGAGGCTGTGCCTACACGAAACACTGGGTCAACTGTTCTGAATAAATAGGTCTAGTTCCTTAAATAAGCATTTACATTTTTTTTCCTGACAACTCTATTAGAGCCAAGGGAGGTAATGGGGACACCCCTTGACATTTATATATGACCCCACATGTCCTCCTACTGAGCCTCTTCATCACTCTTAACTTCAAGTGAGAACATTTTTTAATTGATCTCATGGTTGGAGATGCTGCAGAAAGGGGTCCATGCATGTCCTAAGGGTGAAGAGGTCCCGCTACACACTATAAGTAAGTCTGTGGCCATCATGCCTGTGGCAAGGAGGCAACTGAGCTGGACTCAGAGATGCTGGCCGGTGGGTCCTTGTCCCTGTCCTTAGCTAAGCTTGTGGCTGCTCATGCCACATCCTCAGTATTCTTTTTTTTTTTTTTTTTTGCAGTACTGCAGATTGAACCCAGGGGCATTCTACCTCCGAGCTACCCCCCAGTCTTATTTTTTTATTCTTTATTTTGAAACAGGGTCTCACTAAGTTTGGAGGGCTTCACTAAGTAGCTGAGGCTGGCCAAGTACTGGGATTACAAGCATGTGCCACCACGCCTGGCTCTCAGTATTCTGTACAGCAGGGATTTGGACTCTTCAACAGCCGATTTCAGAATGATCTTTTATACACTCGTTAAAAGTGCTAAAACTTGACTTTTTTATTCTTATATTTCTCATAAAAAGAGTATACTGTATTTGTGTGAAAAGCCAAATCATACGTAACTTCCTTCTACTATGTGTGCCAGGACTGTGCACATAGATTATGTCATTTAATCTCCATAGTTGTATGCCGCAGCTCCTATTATGATTCCTTAATTAAAGACGAGAAAACCGAGGCTCTGGGAGACGTAATAACTTGTCCAGAGTCACACAGCAGGCATACTGGAGCCAGGGATCTAAATCCCACATGCACCAAGTGGACTCTCTGAACTGGTGCTCTCTGCTGCCCCCCCCCCACGCACCCAGTACACAGAAGAGCACACCCTAGGGTGGTTGGCACTGCAGAATTCCAGGACCCTACCCCTGCCCTTTGTTGGGGTGGCTAATGCCTCCGGGAGTGGAATTGTGATTCTCAAAATGGTCCTTTGGTACTCAGGTGGCCATGGCATAATTCAGTGTTCAAACACTGATACTTTCTTAAGAAGGAGTGAGCAAAAGAGCTCATAGTGCACCCACCAGACAAGGAACACTAACGGAAGCCACCACACAAAAACTAGGCCTATCCCTTATATTGAGGTATTCTTAATGGCTTCCGCATTCTCATATTCGTTGCTTTTAGATTTAACTTACAATGACACCCACTAATTCAGCTGGACTATTTTCAACAGAATTGCAGGGGCTTTTACCTTGTTCTTGTAATTGGTTTTCCTTACCCCATAAAGTTTTCCTTTTGGGTATCTTTTATTTTGTGAAGCTCTATGGTGGTTCACATAATAACTTGGGATTTTTATAAATATAATCAAATATAATTAAAATATAGAAAATTAAATAGTAAAAGTGAACAGTCATATGAAGTGTTACTTTAGGATGATAAAACTTTACTCCTATTTGCATAAACTTGGTTCAAGCCCTCATCATTGCTAGACTGTATTACCAATAAAAATTTCCTAATAGCCTCTACTCTTGTCAGTTATAATCCATTCCTTTTTTATGTAATTGCCCAAGTAATTTTCTTAACTAGAAATCATAACATGCAGGGCCAGCTTCCTGGGTCTGTAACTTGAGCTCACCCAGGACCCAAGCTAGAAGGGCTCCGGGTGGGTTTCTTACTGCTCTGCTCTCACTGTCTTGTAATTCCTAATGAATTTTAACAAGGAGTCCTTGTTTTCATTTTGCTCTGGGCCCTACACATTATGTAACCTGTCCTATAATATACGACCATATAATCCACCCGTACCCTCCCCCAACCCCTGTAAAGGCTCTAGAAGCTCCTCTGCAAATTTCTGAAGAATTTGTGAAATATGGTTTAGAATCAGCCGGATTTTCTGTAAATGTCTTTCTACTTTTAAAATTCCCTAATTCTATAAACCAGGAAGTGCTTTATAAATGTAGTTACTAAGATGTATAACCTTAAAAAAAACTGTAAAGGCCAAACGAACACTTATACAAACACCGCAAACATTAATCCAGTGATAATGAACCAAATCAGGCATTAGTTTTTGCTTGTTTGCTTCTCTGCTGGTAATTTGCTTGCTTGGAAATTTTATCAGACATATGCCATTGATTTGTATCGACCTGATGGTCACATGCAATTCCCTGGGTATTTCTTCAGCAGTGACCCTTATCTTTTCCTTTAAAGTCACAGATCTAGACTGGAGTTTTTAGACATTTTCAGTCACTATCTTAGTTTCCAATAAGACATTTCTAAAATATGCAAATTTCTCTTTCACTATATTTTCATGTCAGTTTACAGATCTTTGACCATATATTAGAGAAAAAAGGTAGGCCATAAACTAAATGTTATAAATAGGTTAATTTTCAAACATTGAAAATAGCAATCGATTCAATTATTTAATAGTTGGGCATGTAGGAGTTCTGAGGGCTCAAAGCCAAACACACTTAGTCCTTGCTCTGAAGCTGCTTAACTTCCAGGTACAGCCAAGGGCAGGGGCCAAAAGCCCTCCAACACCACTAATAAAGTGTTTAGTAAATAAATAAATAGTGTCCATAGATGGGCACGGGTGATGGGCGGCCAGCTGGTTTCCAGGAGAAGCAACTGGTATCACAGGTAGAGAGAGCCTGGCAAGGACAGTGGGTGCAGGCACATTGATTTCCTAGGGCTGCTATAACTGATCACCACAAATGTGGTGGCCTAAAACCAGAGAAATTTACTCTGCTCAAGTTGTAGAGGCTAGAGATCTTACAGCAAGGTTTCAGGGGGCCACGCTCCCTCTGGAGGCCCTCGGGGAGAATCCTTCCTGGTAGCTTCAAGCTTCTGGTGGCTCTGGGCATTTCTTGGCTTGTGGCCACAGCACATCGTGCTCTGTCTTCACAGGCCACATTTGCAGGGCCTTTTCCATGTGTATCCATTTTCTTCTGTCTGTGTCCTGTCTTCCTTCAAGGACAATTTCTATCAGATTTAGGGCCCACCCCAAATCCAGGATGAACTCATCTCGGATATGTAATTCCATCAGCAAAGACCCTTTGTCTAAATAAGGGAACATTCGCAGGTTCCAGGGGTTCAGGCTTGCACACATCTTTTGGGGGGCACTATTCAACCCACTACAAGGAGCCAGAGAGAGATGACAGAGAATGTGGGTCTCTTGGAGTGGATTAGAATCAATTCTGCCTGGGTAGGGCATAGTTTTTGGAGAGGGAGAGGTGGGATGAGGCTGGAGAAGCGATGAAAGGCCATGTCAGGAAGGACTTTAAAGCTGGACCCTTTTTCTGAATGCAGCAGGGGCTTAACCACTTGCCCTCCTCAGAGCCATCCATGTTCTTGCTCACCCCTTTAGGGAGGAGAGCTAGTGGTGCATGCCTAATCCAGTGAGCAGATGTGTTAGTATTTGTCTATCATGCTTTTAAATTTTAATTACCTAGCAAGCTTTTAAAATGGTAAATTTCATCTCAGAACTCTGTGTATACTTTATTCTTGAGATATGAGTGATGTGGTGGCCCAGGACATGTGGTTACTAATGGCAGTAACTGGTGGGGACTGAGCATTGCTGTCTCCTCCAGAAGGCGGTCGTTCCCTTCTCTTGGCCTCAGTCCAAGGCTGCAGCTGTTTACATACACCACTATGCTTTTGCTGTTGGTGTTGAAGAGAGAAAAAATTCTCTCTTCAGACTACTTGGCTCATTTATGTTGCCTGACTTGCTCTTAAGGTAAACGAATTTGTCACTCTCTTTAAGGTTCTGCAAAGGTATTTCCTCTGGCCCTCTACCTGAAATTCCCCTCCCCTCTTGTCTCCTCATCTATCAGCCTCTCTTGAAAACATGGCCAGCCTAACCCTCCCTTGTATCTGGCATGGTTGTTGCTTTTTTTTGTTTGTTTTTTGTTTTGTTTTGGAGGCAAAGAGAGAGTCTTTTTAATTTGGGCCCAGAAAAAATCTATTGGTTAGTCTTCACTCTGACCTGTTTTCTGCAGATCCTTTCAGTGATTTGTGCTCCTGGACCTATGCCTCATTTTACATGTTTCTGTTTTTTCTTACAGTAAGAGCTCCTTCCAGTCAGCAGTGATAGACTTCCCTATCTCCGCATCCCTAGCCCAAGCATACTGTACAGGATACAGTAGAGGCATAATGAAAATTCACTGGAAATGAATGAATGAATAAGGGAATGAATGAGTGAATTCTATCTTTCCTTCTCATGAAGCCTCAGCCCATTTTTAAACTTTTAATCAATAACTTTTTCAGGTATATGCTCCATTTTTAATGGTAGTCTAGGAAAGCTTTTCTTGTCTGCCTAAGAAATACATCTCTGTGTCTCCTGCTCCTTGCTATATTTTTCCCTGGGCGATGAGAAGCTTGCCGTCCTCTGACCCCGATCTGCATGGACACCCCTGCCTCTGCTCCCTCAGCTATGTCCTGTGACAACCAAGTTCCAGGTCACAGGGAAATAAGAGTTTTAGGGGAATAGGCCTGTGAAATCATTTCTCCAGTCTCTCATATTCCCACTGAGTTTGGCCAAACGTCCATAGGTCCAATTCTGACTCCCATGTCTCCTGACTCTGCTGCCATGGTGAGAGCCGAGGAGACCTGCATTCTATCTTCCTCCCCTGGGGCCCATGCTACTCCTCCTGCCCAGTGAGTTTTCTCCTATTGGCATCTCAAGCCTATAGGAGACTGTCCCTTCTCCTTCAGGGTAAGGAACCAATTACTTATTTAGTAAGATAGTTTTCCCACCACAATTCAACTTCAGCTGGAATGTCTATTCATTCTTCCCAGAATATGCCCTACCCCTACCCCTTGGTGCCCTCGCTCACTTCATACATGCATCAGAATGCACCCCAGCCCTGGCCGCCTCTTCACAAGGAAAGGCTTTCCCACATCAAAGTGATCAATATGTCTTTAGTACCTCCTCAGTTTTCAGAGCTGAATGGGGACCTGTCACTGTTTAGCTGCAGCCATGACCCTCCTGCTGCCAAGAAGTGATAGTACTAATGTGGTCACATGGGCTCAGCTACTCATGTCCATACTTGTTCCTCAAAACAGCGGTATCACGACCCTTTATTCTCAAGTTTGAAGTCTAAAAACACACAAAACATAACAAAATAAAAAAAAAACCTTTCAAAGCAAGGTTATTCATTATTTTGTGTTTGAGAATGGAAACACAAAATAATCTAACCTGAATTTATTGGGTGAATTAATGTGAGGATACTTATATTTCTTTGCCTGTTGTACTTACTGTATCATTGTGTTTTGATGTAGAAATGTGACTGTATTTTACTGTGGGGTGCAGCATACAGCCCCACCAAAGGTATCATGTAGTGAGCAGTATGTAGATCACATTACTTCTCAAAAACCTACCAGTGTTCCAAGTTCTGAAATGTTTCTCAGCTCAAAGTTTAGGATAAAGGATTGTGGATCTGTAGCAAAACAAACATTGCTGATTTTCACATTTGACCAATGAAGAAACTGAGGCTCAGCAAGGATAAATCACTTACCCAACGTCCTAGCCCTAATGAACCGGGGTTAGGATTGGAACTCAGATCTTCTGATTCTCCCAGGGCAAGATTCTCTCACAATGACCACTTGATGTGGATGCCTACTGCAGGATGGAGAGAGATGAAGAGGTAGATTCCTTTACTTCAGCCTGTCAAATTCATTAATTTTTCCAAAGATCAGTAGATTCCTAGAAAATACATAGCTTTATAGAGATCATTTTCAAAACATAATAACAACTACGTACACTTAGAAAACTGCTAATGCAACACATAAGGCCAAAAAGTCACAAAATTGTTTGTGGAACTTGTTGTAAATGGTGTGTGTATTTTTGTTCCACATAGATATTACCATTGTAATGTAGACACAAGCTGAGTTCTCCAACGCAATATGTTCGCTCATTCATTCATTCATTCATTCATTCACTGAGAGCTTTCTCAATTGGTAAGTTGGTACTAGAGGCTAAACATAGAGTAGGGGACAGGACAAATATCACCCCTTCTTCTCCCATTTAGTGGAGACTGGACAGTGGAGGTCCAGTCTAGTATTTTGACCCAGTTGTTTGAAACTGTTACCATGCCATACATGGAGATTTGGCACCTGGCTCAGCCTTCTAAAGCCAGTTTAACCCATAATGTATTTAAATTTATTATTAATAGTGCTATGGCATACAATATTTCAAATGTTTTGATTTTTGGTACATGTCTGAACATAACTGTCCCTTCAGGTGGGAGTGGAGATTCCCTGACTAGAAATTTCTTTTGACTGCACTTGACAGAACTAGTTCAAATCAGAACTGGGACTAATCACACTTTACTACTCCCTCACCACATTTTCCAATCCCACCAATGGTTCCCGCTCAGTTCACACTCATGGGTGAACACCCAATTTAAAGACAAATCTTGCAGGATGTGGTGGCACAAGCCGTAATCCCTGTGCCTGGGAGACTGAGAGAGGAGGATCTCAGGTTTGAGGCCAGCCTCAGCTAACTTAGCAAGGCCCTCAACAACTTAGTGAGACACTATTTCAAAATAAAGAATAAAAAGGGCTGGGGGTATAGCTCAGAGGTAGAATGCCCTTGGATTCAATCCCCAGTACAAAAATTAAATAAAATAAGATAAAGAGAAATCTCATCAATTCAACTTAAATATTCTGATCTGTTTGTAACAGCAGCCAGTTCAGGATGCAACAAACCAACATTTGGAACCACTCCAGCTAAAAGTATTATTTTAAAACTCAAATGTTTTGAACACACACACACACACACACACACACACACACACACACATACACACAAATGATAAATTGGTGAGGTGATAGATAGGTTATTTAACTTGATTGAATTTTTCTAAAATATATTTATAAATCAAATTATAAATGTACAAATTATCATTTTATCAATTAAATATAATTATTTTATTTAAAAACTCTCAATGTACTTCTGTCATTTTCTCACACCCCTTGAAAGGCTTCCCATTTTCCTTTTAATAAAAATCTTAAGTCCTTCATTTGACACATAAAACCTTTTTCAACCTGGTCCCCCTCAACCTTTTTCTCTGGACTAATTCCTGCCTCTGTCTTCTCTGCACTCGCCCACAGCCCCACCCACACAGCCTTCAGTCTGACACACTGAGTTATTTTCAGGTCCCCCAGATCCTCCTTGGAGCATGCTCTTCCCTCTGCCTGAAGACTCCTCTAGTCCCTCCCCCAAAGGACTGAGGTAGAGATGACTCCTCTGACTTTCCTGCTGCCTGCAGCATCCCTGCCAGAGCAAGGGCTTTGTAGCTAAATTGGTTTGAGTCAGAGTCCCTGCTTTATTGCCTAGTAGCCTTAAGTCCACAGGTGAGTTACTTAACCTTCCTGTGTCCGAGTTACTTCTTCCGTTCAGTACTCTTTTCATGGTATTATTTGGATTACTGGATAGAATACATATAAAACACTTAGCATAGACCTTGACTCATAGGAAGTGTTCATTAGATTTTAACTTTTTATGACTAGCAAGATATTGAGAATGAGCCGGCACGGTGTTAGATGCTTAAGCATAGGGCAAAGGATGTTTCTGTTCCTCATAAACTAGCAAAGGAGAAAAAGGTATAGTATTACAATATCAAAATAATAACTCTTTTCATAATAGTTAGGAGCAAAATGCTGAGTAGCAAAATGAGGAAGATCTCTCCCCTCTCACCCAATGGCTGGCCTGGGGCTTGATGGTGTGATTTGAAGTGTGAGGAAGCAGAGGTATCTTTTGACATCTTTAACAATTCCTGTGCACTTAAACCCAGAGCTTCTTGGTATGAGAGGTAGAAGCTGGTGGGTGTGGGAGAAGAGGTCATGGGAGTTCATCCACTCCACCTTCCTCCTCCTTGAGAGGAAGTGGAGTGATTTGGAAACTGGCTGAGGACACGATGGGGGTGGATTGAGGCAGCTTTTACTCAAATGAAAATTGGGGGGATGGAGGAAGGAATTCTCAAACCATGAGAGGGAGAAAGAAGGGCCCCTCTAGAGACCCCAGTCAGAAAAACTTCTCCCCTGACTTACTCCCCAGTGAGGAATAGGAATGAGGTCAGAAATCTACTATAAGCACACTCAAATTTAAAGACATCCTTTGAAATGCCAAGCTGTGGTGAATATGTAGGATGCTTATTGAAATGACTGTGGCATTGCAAACCATGGCCGCTATTCACACATACCCACAGCTACTGTGAGACTGTGTGTGTGTGTGTGGGTGTGTGTGTGTGTGTGTGTGTGTGTTGGTGCCTATGCCTCATGGCACATATTTCTCTTCCTTGCTGCAGTACTATATTTATTATCTTAAGATATAATTTGAGCCTTTTCCTGTTATTATATGACTTCAGACAATATCTCAGAATCTTAAAAATCCTGTTCAAAATATTTAATTTTTTTCTGATTCAATATGATATATGGGTATGTAGTGTCATTTATTCACATATATAGATAATCATGTCATTATTAATTATAGCTTCTTTCCTTATTTGAAAAAAGTCGGAGAAGTATTTTGAGTCCTGTAGATTTAACTACAAATTCAGTTTTAAGGATTAATCAGAGATGCTTAAAGTATGCTTTTACTGGTTTACCACTAATTTCTTGTCCCTAATATTCAGCTTCAACTTGAGTTTTTTATTTACATATTTTGATAGTTTTTTAGGTCTGTTTTCTTCATTTGCCTTTGAGATAAGCCAAGTCTGATCCCTCAATTCATCTAACAGTCTGGTGCATGGTTTTAGAGTATTAAAAGACCTCCAGATAGGTCTTTTACATGATAAGTTTAGTTCTTTACTTGCTACTCAGGGAATTTAAACCTTAGAGATATGGAGTTCTTGAAATCATAACAATCAAATGTCTTTTGCTGGAAGATAACTCCTTGCACAGCACACAGCTTGCTTTTTCTTGTATTAGAACCATAAATAAGACAGCAGCCTATCTTTATGTAAATATCATCTTGCTTTTTATCTGGGATATGAAAAACACATGTGAAGCGTGGAGTAAGTGTTGTTCTTGACTTCTTAGATGACAATGTCAAGTAAGAGTGTTTTTGTTCTTCTCGCTGATGAATGAAGTGCCATGCATACAATATACTTATCAGGAGGTCACACTGGAGAGAAATGGTCTCCATGTGAAATCAGCTGTGGCTGCACTTTAGGGGTAAGGTGAATGATTTGGTGATGAAGGAGCTGTTATTCACAACCAAACCATCAATCGGCCATTGTGCTGAGGGCAGCTGAGTTACTGAGCGTATTCTGATCTTAACTGCATGTACCAGCTGGTCCTAAACACTGAGGGTATTGTTACTTACATCACATTTGTGACTCCCTAATGTTACCCATTCAAGGACATAGACTACAGGATACGTTCTGTGTTCCTGATGATGTGATCTTTTGTTAGGTACCTGTTAAGGCCATTGTAAAGAAAATGGATATTTATGCTTGACTTTTAAACTACATAAAGGACCTTTATCCCCATGCCCATAAGTTAAGCAATCGAATTTATTATTTCTCCTGGCAAATGTGCAGTTTTAATACAAATATATCATTTTAATACTTTAAGTTTATTCTAGTCAAAAAGCAAACCATAGTTTTCATGTGCCCTGCGACAATAATAAAACTTACACTACTTATGTGATTAATGTGCCAAATCCTACGAACTGTGTATTATTGCCATTTTCATTTTACCAATGATATAGCTAAGACTCAGAAGTTTAGTAATTTGTCTAAGGTCATAGAGCTAATCAGCAATAGATTGACCTTCTAACCCAAATTATTAAACTCATAAAATACAAAATAGTTAGCTTTAATGAAGTAAAAAATTTAAAAAGTAGTTGTTATGATAATTGGAACCTGGAAAAACTGACTGTGATAGTTTAACTCAGAAAATTCAAAATACTTTCTTAATATCATTTTATTACAGTGTGTGCTATTCAAAATGGCATGAAAAAATCTTCAACATCATTAGCAATCAGGGAGATAAAAATTAAAACTACACTGAGATTCCATCTAACCCCAATTAAAATGGCAGTCATCAAGAAGTCAAACAACAATAAATGCTGGTGAGGATGTGGGCAAATAGGAACTCTTCTGCACCGTTGGTGGGATTGCAAATTAGTACAGCCTCTCTGGAGATCAGTGTGGAGATTCCTCAGAAAACTGGAAGGTGATCCACCATATGACCCAGCTATACCACTCCTGGGTATCTTTCCAAAGGGACTGAAATCAGAATATTATAATACATGCATATCCATGTTTATGGCAGCACAATTCATAATAACTAAAATAGGTATCCAACAGATGAATGGATTACAAAATTGTGGAATATACACACAATGGAATTCTATTCAGCAATAAAGAAGACCAAAATTATGTCATTTACAGGAAAATGGATGGACCTGGAGAGTATTATGTTAAGTGGGTTTAGCCAGTCATAAAAAGTGAATGGTCATATGTTTTCTCTCATATGTAGAAGCTAGGGAGCAATCGGGATACCAGAGGGACTTTAGATAATGGAGGAGAAACCTCAGTGAAGCAATGGATAGGGTCTAGGAGAGGGGGAGAGAGGGAGAATTAATGAAGGAAACACTTCCATTGAAATTATGCACATATGTGAAATTATCAATGCCAATCTCAATATCATGTATGGAGAGGGGGAAGGAGTGGGGAGAGAACTGGGGGGAAGCTCACCAAGTGCTATGTGCATGTGAGTTTTGAGACTTAAGTTTAATTAAAATCAGATAGAATTTAAAATGTAGTGTTATAGTCACACTAGCCACATTTCAAGAGCTCTACGAGAGCTAGAAGCTACCATATTGAATTTAGTACCTCAGAGAAAGGCAGGCCTGAATAGGAGTGCCAATGCCAATCAGAAAAAGGAGATGCTCTTTACTTCAGTAGTTAAATGAGGCTAGTTTTATCAAGAGAGAACAGGGCCAGGCATGGTGGCGCATGCTTGTAATCCCAGTACTTTGGGAGGCGGAGACTGGAGGATCCAGGTTCGCGGTCAGCCTCAGCTCTCTCTCTCTCTCTGTCTCTCTCTGTCTCTCTCTCCTTAGTGAGGCCCTCTGCAACTTTGTGAGATCCAGTTTCAAAATAAAGTATAAAAAAATAAGGCCGGGGGTGTAGCGCGGAGGTAGAACACCCCTGGGTTCAATCCCTGGTACCGCAAAAAAAAAAATAATGAAGAAGTGAAAGAAACATGAGAACAAGGAACAAAGTTCTCCAAATGCTTAGTTTCAATGTCACCTTAAACTTACCCATCTCTATTCACCAGTCACCAACCCCAAGATCAAGAATCCTGGTACGTTTTATTATGATCTGACTCTGATTTAACCCCTACAGTTCCCGAGGACTCACTGTAGACCAAACTGTGCTAAGTACTTTCCCTGTTATAGTATCCTTACAACACCACAGTTTGTCAGTATTTGAATTACAGTTTGCATTTGATGCATAGACAGGCTTAGACAGGTTGGAAATGTTTTAGCTGACCCACAGACTCAGGTTGTTTTGGTTCCACAGTGGAGTTTTTAGTCCCCCTATGGAGCATTTTAACAAAACCCAGTGCATTAATTCATTCACACATGAAATGCATTGTGTAGTTTTCTATTGACACAATGGCAAATTACCAAACACTGACTTAAAATAGTGCAAATTTATTATCTTAGATTTCTGCAGCTCAGAAGTTCAACACCATTATTGAATGCCTACTCTATCTTTTGTGCATTTCAGATAGAGTAGTGAATAGACAGAAGTTGCATTTTAATGGAATATTCTAGTGGAGGGAACAGATAAACATATGTACATACAAATGAAAAACCTGATTCAGATAGTGACAAAGACCGTAAATGAATAAAATACTCTGTGCTCTCCCTTGTGTCTCTGCATTTCCCCTTTACTCATTCTTTTGTTTCAAAAGTCTAGTCATTATTGAGTGCTTACTGTGGATTAGGCAAAATGCCAAGCACAGGGGTGTGGTGAAACACCTACACTTGACTTCTATGTCCTCATTGCCATGAAGGAAACAACTAAAGTAAATACTAACCATATGTAGTTGGAAGTGTTCTGAGAGGGCAAGCAAGGTTCTTTGAGAGCACACAGCAGGATTACCTTTGTTGTCCCTGTCCCTAGAACAGCTCCCCCACCCCACTTTCGCTTTGCCTGGAACTCTTATACTCACCCTTTAGGATCAAACCTTAGATGTCTCCTCTGTGAAGAAGCTTAACAGTCTCTGCTGCATAGCAGATGCTTAATGTACATTTGTACATTGTTTTTAAAAGTATATGTTAATAATAATATTATTTTATAAATAGTATAATATTTTCTCAATTTACCCGAAAGATGGATGTTCATTATAACAAGTGAGTCAATTCACATTACAGAAAGATATGGGCATTATGACTGTTTTAGTAAAGGCAAACGAGTAAGCAAAGCCTGTTCATATGTGTATTAATTATTGTAAATTTGTCTTTTGTTTTTGGTTGCTTGGGGTTTTTTGTTTTTTTTTTGCTGGTACTGTGCATTGAACCCAGGATCATTTTTACCTCTGAGCTACACCTCCAGCCCTTATTTATTTATTTATTCATTCATTCATTCATTCATTCATTCACTCACTCATACCCAAGGGCATTCTACCTCCAAGCTACACCCCCAGCCCTTTTTATTTTTTATTTTGAAACAGGGTCTTGCTAAGTTGCTTAAGGACTTGCTAAGTTGCTGAGGCTGGCCTTGAATCTACACTCCTCCTACCTCAGCCAACCAAGTACTGGGATTACAGGAGTGGACCACTGCACTCAGCTAATTACTGTGTATTTGTATAGGCAAATAAAAAAAATGCACAAGAATATGCACTGGGTATTACCAAGAAACAAATGATCAGCTTTGGCCTCCTGCATCTTAGTGCTAATAGATCCTTTGGAATGGGTGGATAGGGACTGCTAATGTGGTTAAATGGGTTGGCCTGTGAGGTAGTGAGCATCCACTGACCCTTGACGACCAAGTGGATACCTTCCTGCTCAGATCATACTATCTTTCTGTGTGTTTATTTTAGCTACATTTGGACATCTGGTTAACCTAGATGGTTTCATAAGTGAATTAAAAACCAAGAGAGCATAAATAATCAGTTCCTGTCCTGTATCCAGCTTGCTTAATAGATTATAATGCCATAATTTCCTCTTCTGCAAATTAGGAATAATAGACTTTCTGTAAGGATAACACAATTAGTCTGGTTAAAAGGCACTTATATTAATAAAGAACTAAAGAGTTGCCAAGTGCAAGTGAAAACTCTCTAATTTTTCTTTTGTTACAGACCTGCTAACTGATAATGCTCCAGAAAAAAAATCTGTGTGCTATAAATCACTACAATGATCCACCCTAATGTTAAAACTTTAATTCTTTATCCATTTTTCTGTTGATGGCTATATAGGCTGATTCCATACCTTATGTGCTACAATAAAACCCATTATTCTGTATAAATAAAATGCACTAATAAAAATCTATAACTCTTGAAATTCTCATAACCCTGGAAATTCAGCCACCTCCCACTCAGCCACCTCCCACTCTTCCCTAAGTGGGGATATTATGGAGAAAAACCCAAAACCCAGCTATTTCTAATATGCTTATTCATTAGTTTGCGAAGTAGCTGGACTATGTCTTTGGGCTCCATAAAGCCCTGCTTGAGTCATTAGGGCAATTTAAGAAACAACATTCAAGAGAAACTTCAGTGGCATGTGGCTCAAGCCTACAGGTCACCATGGGCCTCCATAATTTGAACAAGGGCTGGTTGAGATGGCTTTTGGGAATGAGAGAAAGCAACATTTATGAAAGCTATATATATATAGCTATAATCATTATTAGTGGTACTAAAATTATTAAATGATCCCACATATATTTTGTCTTAAAAAACGTAGATTTTTTTTTTTTTTGCAGTACTGGGGATTGAACGCAGAGGCGTTCTACCTCCGCACTATGCCCCCAGCCCTATTTTTTATACTTTATTTTGAAACCGGGTCTCACGAA
>PVJS01013723.1:0-41609 GCA_004027185.1 Glis glis | reverse complement strand
TGGAGAGTCAGAGGAACCAGTAGCTGGTCGAACGGTCTAAGAGCTGGAGTCTTAGGATCGGAGCAACCACTAATTCAGTCCCAGTCCAAGACGTGAAGATCAGGAAGCTCTTCGGAGAAACGATGGTGAAGTTTCAGTTCCAAGAGCTGGAGGCCGAGAAGATCAAGAAGCTCTTCAGAGAAAGGCGAAGCCGGCGGTCGACGATCTCAGGCGAGAGCAGATGCGTTTTCCTCGGAAAGAGTCGCACACGCTCTACGCGGCTTCTCCCTCTTTTATCTAAGTCCGCACCTATCAGAATCCTGCTGCCTACATTCAGGGCAGGGCTTTCTGTTTAATCTGCTGTTACACACCCAAAATCACATAATCTTGGGTGTGTCATGATCAGGTCAAGTTGACAACCTAGATTGACTATCACACCATCATCCCTAAGTCCATCACTACTAACATCACTATCACTCTCATCACCATCTCTATCACCTCCAACATGCCCAGCACCATCACTTCCCACCCCCATCACTTCTCTAGTTCTTCAAAGGGGTGTTGTCCATGGGTTAAGCTGGATGAGGAGTAAACAAAGTTTTGAGACACAAAGACATCACTCAGGCTGGGATAGCCAAAGGACAGACACACAATCTGGGTGTGGCAGCAGAGAGATTCTTGATGGATACTGAGGTTAGTACACAGAATATTAATGTTGGGACCCCTTGAAAAAAGACCAGATAATGTGGCAGCACAGACTTCGACCCTCCCACTAGGGTTCCCAAGGGGCAGAGAGTGCTTTAGGAGGCTGCCTCCACTTGGATCCACCTAGATCATCTCCTGTTACCACTGGGGCCACCAACTCTTCTTCCCCCTTCCCTCACCAATATCCCTTCCCCATTAATCTGGTTTCCCCTCTTTCACTTTATTTTACTTGGAAGCAGAGTTGCTTTGCTTTTCACTTGTTCCTCCTAGAACAAGTGAACAACTCTTGAGAAACCAAGGTTAAAATTTCAGAAATTTTGCAAGCTGATTTTAAACACAGCCAGTATTAACAATTAAATTATAAAAGCTTATGGTTAATTAAATTACATTGTAAACAAAGGTAATCAACAATTAAAACCTATTGCATCCATTTTTTTACTACATTTTACTAATACCTATGCCCTTGAGGTTACTTATGATGATGTTATCCCTGTGGCGGTATTATTCTATAATAGTGTGCTACTGAACATCTCTTCCCAACTCCATGGTAAGTGATTTCACCTTGGTTGCTTGAAACTGGCCATGGTGGGGATATTTGCACTATGGAAATAGTAAGCACTACAAATTGGAGCTTGATTTATTGTTTTATTGATTGTCTAGATTTTAGAACATGATGAAAAATGTTAATAATGCCAATTAGTCTCAAAAGTACATCATATCTATAGCCATCATGTTGTGAAGAGTAAAAAAAATAATAAGAAGAAGACAATATTTTTTCAGCATTTAAAACTTATCTGATTCAGCAAAGAAGTCACATCCCGATGAATGGATGAAGTTAGGGCATTTGTCTCTGTTTCACTTTTATTTTGCTTTTTAATATAGACAGATATTTCAACCAGCATTCAGATTGGAAGTGTATTTGTTTCTTAGTTACAACCATAAGTTGCAAGAGTTTGATAAGATATAAGACACAGAGTTTGGCAAAAATAAATGAAGGCATCCTATGAGAATCCATTATATGGAATGTACAATAAAGTGTATTTCTTATTATTGTAAATTGATTGCTATACAGTACAATATGTAGTAAACTTATAACAAAAAAAGCCAGGTGTAGTAGCACACACTTATAATCCCAGTACTTGGGAGGCTGAGACAGGAGGATCGCAGGTTCGAGGTCAGCCTCAGCAATTTAGTGAAACCCTTAGTGAGACCCTGTTTCAAAATAAAAAATAAAAATAGGGCTGGGGGGTGTATCCCAGAGGTAGAATGCCCCTGGGTTCAATGCCACACACAAAAAGTTTATGATTAAAAAGATACACATTCCCCTTTCTTACTGGGTATCTGGTTGTTGAGTATTTACCAATTGGTTTGATTAAAACTAAAAAACTCAGGTTCCTTAATTTGGGTTCCCCAGTAGCTGAATTTGAGACCAAAGTTCAAATGCAGAAAGTGTGTTGGGTGGTGTCTCATGAGACACCATTAGGGAGAGGACAGGTGAGCCCAGAAAGGGGAGGAAGGTAATAAGCGGTGTGTTACCATGCAAATGATCACTGTGAATAACTGCAGCTCATTCCTTGTCGGGAGTGATTTCCTTGGTTTAGAGTTGTAAATATAGCCCTGAGAGGTACAAGCTCAACCAAAGGTGCAGGTTGAGACCTGCTGATAAGTGTGCTGTGTTTTTCACAACAGCTAAATGTTCTCAGAGGAGAGCCTTGACCCGGGAAGGGGGGAGAAGGTTGTCTGGGAACATTCTGTTTGTCCAGACAAATGTTAACATTGTATGGTGAAAGGACTTTGTATCTTTTTCTGATGCTCTAGGAAGGTATATAAGGACTGGGCTAAATAAAGTCGGGCGGCAGTATTAACTGTGAGCCTTCAACCTCAAGCTTGTGTCCCTGTGTGATCAATCCCGACACCCTCCGCAGAGACTCGGTCCAGGCTGCGCGGGCGCGGCAATTCCTCTTGGGGAACTTTGAGAGACAGTAAAGAACATGTGCCTCAGAGTTATTCGCAATGCATGTGGGAGCTGGGGTATTTATCCTCCAAATCCCACTGGGTACTGGCTGAGGATTGCGCTCAGGTTGGGGGAGTGGTGTTAATTCCCCAGCACTCTGTCCTGTCGCTGGAGACGACAGATAGAAGTCTGGCCAGTAAGTGCCCAGCAGTGGTTGGAGCTGGACACCTGCAGAAGGAAGACTGATGTGCCAGGAGCAGGGCACATGGCTTTATGGGTAACTTGGCACTTTTGGGATGCCCACACATTTAGCAGCAGCTGGAGGGGATGCCAGGAGGTCGGAGCCCCAGGAGACCTTGCCCTTGGGGACTGAGGCCCAGGGAGGCCTCTTTGCCTTCACCTCTTGAAATCTACAACATAGTTCTACTCGTAGGGTGGTGGTTAGGATCAAATGAGATAGAGCTGGTGGCAGTGCCTGGCATGGTGTCTAGCACGGCAGGGGCTCAGTAAACTGGAGTTCTCGGCATCCTTCAGAGTTTATGTAAACAGAGTCTTCATAAACATACCTTAGAAGATGCTTATCTCTCTTGACAGATGTGTGATTTGACAGTGCCTCTTTATTTTTTTTTTATTTTATTTTTTTTGCGGTACCGGGGATTGAACGCAGGGGCGTTCTACCTCCGAGCTACACCCCTGGCCCTATTTTTTATGCTTTATTTTGAAACCGGGTCTCACGAAGTTGCGGAGGGCCTCACTAAGGGGAGAGAGAAAGAGAGTGAGAGAGAGACAGGGAGAGAAAGAGCGAGAGCTGAGGCTGGCCACGAACCCAGATCCTCTGGTCTCCTCCTCCCAAAGTACTGGGATTACAAGCGTGCGCCACCACGCCCGGCCTTGACAGTGCCTCTTTAGCGGCAGCCAAGGTCCAATGTGAGCTCCAGGGCGAGGCGGTCCTTTCGCGACCCCTTCCTGTGCCGGGGTCTGCCTCTCTCTGTCTCCTTCTATTAAACGCTGCACCCTGATCCCTGTGTCTCCTAGGCTAAATTCTTTTGGTTCTTGGAGACAAGAACTGAAGTCGGCTATGGGTTTGGAGCTGAGATCTCCTCACCCCACCCCAACCCATAGCGGTTCCTATTTTGTTGGTGCCATGACTTGGATATTTTGTCTCCTTTCTCTATCCCTCAGTGGAAGTGTTTTGTGTAGACATTAGAGACCATGTGCAATAGCCAGTGCTCGGTCTGGGTTACTCCCAGATAGTGCCCAAAGGCCCTGCTGGCTCTCTGTGTTCACCATGTCCTAACAGGATAGTTCACTCCTACTCTCACCCTACCCAGGGACTTCTGATCCCTGGCACCAGCTGGCCAGTAAAGGTCGTAAAGGCGGCTGCCGAGCTACAAGGCTGGTGAATGATCTTGCAGTGTGTTCCTCTGAGGGAATCCCTCTTCTCTTGTTGGAGTTGGGAATGTTGCCTCAGAGGGGTCAGCCTTCCTGGAGACTACGAAACCCACTAGTAGTCTCCTCCTTGTTGCTCAAACACTTTTTTTTTTTTACTTCTGATTCTAGCTGATATTTTTAAACTATGTTATTTTTATCCTGCCTCCATTCCCTGCCGCTGTGATGCACATGCTCCCCAGTGGTGGGGATCTGGGGAGGCGACCACCAGTTTCCAATCTGCACCCCGCCTCTCTCCCCGGGTGTGGCGGCCATGGCAAGAATGAAAGGCAACAAGTGAGCAAGTGAGAAATCACAGGGGTGCCGGGGAGCTCGTGCTGGGGTTTCTTGTGCCCTCGTTGGGGTCAAGGCTGTCTCCCCGTGGCTGACATCTCAGTGCTATAGATAAAGGGGGTCCAGGTGTGGTGTATGTTGGGGTTGATACCACTGCTGCTGCTTGCGAGAGAAGGAGGAAGAAGAGCAAGATGGCGGGGGCTAGGGGACTCTTTCTGGAGCTTTCTGTGTCCCCAAAGCAAAATGGAGGACCAGGCATGGTTTGCAAATCAGCCTGGTCTTCACAGTGCCATACGCCAAGCTGGCCACAAGTATGCAGTTGCTGCCGTTACTAGTGCTTGGGGGTGCCTTCCACCCTGTGGTCCACTCTCCTGTGGGCGTTATCTTAGTGAAAGGATTGTTCCCCTAAGCCCATGTGCAAACACCATTTTAGTTTATGGTGCTTAGAGGTAGGCATGCTCGGCCGCTGAGAGGCTATGTGGCTGCAACCATTGCCATCAACATGTTTAAGTGGCTGGCCAATCAGAATTGTGTTTGTAGTCGGGTGTGGTGGTGCACGCCTGTAATCCCAGTACTTGGGAGGCTGAGACAGGAGGATCGCAGGTTCGAGGACAGCCTTAGCAAGTAGTGAGACTCTCATCAGCCTAGTGAGACCCTGTTTCAAAATAAAAATAAAATAGGGCTGGAGGATGTAGCTCAGAAGTACTATGCCCCTGGGTTCAATTCCCAGTACCATGCATAAAAACAAAAAGAATTGTGCATGTGTTTCTCTTGGGGGAAAAAGTGGCTTCAGATGTTAATGATTCTAGCCTGGTGTTTTGATTTTCAGGAGTACTCAATAAAGGACTTAGAGATAAATTGGATAAATGGAAACAGATGAATGCTTTGAAATACTCTTGGCCTCATAAGGTCTACCATAACTTATTTGGGTCTGTGGATTGTAGGAAAACAATGTGGAATTTGCTTTGTCTTTGGGTCTAGGTTGCTGGAAATTCGGGTTCTGGATACCACGCAATTTTATTCATGCAATGTTTTAAAATTTATTTATTGGTGCATTGTAATCATACATCTTGATGGGGTTCAGGGTGGTAGAAGTATACATACACACATCTGTCAGTTAGCCCTCCCCCAGTTCACACCCTCATTCCCTCCCCCTTTCCTCCTTCTCATGCTCAGCATAGTAGTTGACTTTAATAAGTTTGTACATCCTGAGTCATGCAATGTTTTGAATGAGATAATGATGAGAACTAAGAATTTTTTTAATTGCCATAAGAGGTAGCTTGGTCTGGATTCGGATATGGTGTAGGATAAATTACACAGGTAAGAACTTTTCATGTGAATGTGTGTGTGTGTGTGTGTGTGTGTGTGTGTGTGTGTGTGTGTGTGGTATTGGGGGGTGAATCCAGAGGCATTCTACCTCAAAGTTACACCCCAGCCCTATTTTATTTCTATTTTGAAACAGGGTCTTACTAGGTTGATGAGAGTCTCACTACTTGCTGAAACTGTCCTCGAACCTCTGTCTCAGCCTCCCAAGTACTGGGATTACAAGCATGTGCCACCACATCTGGCTCACAGGTAAGAACTTTAATCTCTAGGTCTCCTGGCAAACAGGAATCCCCAAATAGGTCTGATTATTGTATGTCTACCTTTCTGTTTTCTATGAGGGCACGCAAGGCCTCCCTGCTTCCGTTTTCAAGGACCAGGGTTTTTCTCTAGGGTTAGTCCTTCCCCATCTTTGGTTGTGTTATACATAGTCTCAGGAACCCTCCCTCCCCTGTCAATGTTTTAGAGTCAGTTAAACAGGGTGGTGTATCTCTCATATCTAAGACCTCCACCAGAGCTACATTCACCTTGGCAGACAAATGCACGAGTAGTTTGAAGCAGGCTTGCTTTGTGACAAACAGTGCTGATTCTAATCACCACCAGACAGGCCAATATCAGATATCTCCCAGCATTTTTCACCCACGTTGTCGAGTGAATAGGAATTCTAGGGTAAACTATGAGCGGTAATGTTTTAAGTCCTAGCACATAGAGGTCCAGAGGGACACCTCCACAGCAAGGCTCCTGCTTGGATTGGGGAAACTAATCCAAGGTCAGGGACATCAAGGCTCACAGTCCCCTGGAACGCACCCTTCACAACTGGGAAGCATTTGGCTCTCCAACCTTAAAGAAGTGCCCCGTCTTCTTCTATACAACAGCCTGGACTGCTTACAAATTGGATGATGGCGAAACCTGGCCCCCAGAGGGAAGTATAAACCCCAGTACTTTCAAACAGTTAGATTTTTTTTTTTTTTTGGTGGTACTGAGTATTGAACCCAGGGGCATTCTACCTCCAAGTTACACCTCCAGCCCTATTTTTTATTTTTTATTTTAAAACAGGGTCTCACTAGGTTGCGGAGGGCCTCACTAAGTTGCTGAGGCTATTCTCAAACCTGCGAACCTCCTGTCTCAGCCTCCCAAGTACGGGAATTACAAGCATGCACCACCACGCTGGCTACAGATTTTGTAAATGTGGGAAGTGGACGGAGGTGGCAAGCATTCTGTGTGCTCTGAGAATCACATCCTTTGTAAGAAAGTCAAGGCAGGTTTTCACTTCCCTGGGTAGTTAGACCCACCCCAGTCTGGGACCCTGGCTCATCACCCTCAGGTCCTTCTCTTTACCCTGTTTATTGTTTCTTTTGCACCTTCAGCGCTTGCATTCTCTGCACTACTAAGTCCTCAGCTCCTCAGGCCTCTGCTCCCTCTACCTTATTGCCTCTGCAGGAATCAGCTTCAGAGTTTGGTCCCCAATGAGTATACATGCCCTTTGCCCTCAAGGACATCAGGGAAATAAAAGTTGACTTGGGGAAGTTCTCAAATAATCCTGATAAATACATGGATGGGTTCTTAAAGTTAGGTCAGCTTTTTTATTGAACTTGGAGGGATGTCATGCTAATCTAAGGGCAGACTTTGTCTCCCACAGAAAAACAGATTGACCTAGTCAATGCCATTACTTATGGAGATGACGTTTATGTAACTGATCTGTTTGGTGGAGGATGGTAAAGGTTTACTGACATATTTCCATACTGTGTGGTGGAAGACCTTAGAACAAGCAAGTCCAAACCCAGCTATAACAAGATTTCCACTATTGACCCCAAGGACCACAGGAGAATCCTATGGCATTTCTAGAACGCCTATGGGAAGCCATAAATTGTTTACCCCATTAGACCCAGATTCCACCGAAGGGCAGATCCTCTTAAAGGATAAGTTCATAAGTCATAAGTTCATAAGACATCAGTCGAAAACTTCAAAAAGGTGGTTCTCAGGCCAGGGACCAACATCTTAGATGACCTCTTAAGATTGGCTACTTCCTTTTTTTTATTATAATTGAGACCAGGAAGAGACCCATAGGAGGGAAGCCAAGAAGAAACAAACCAATGCCTTAATCATGGCATTGAGAGGCCCTTCCTCAGCCCCAGGGACCCATAGGACCAGTAACTGCTACCAGTGCAGCCAGCCAGGACATTGGAAAATGGAGTGCCCCAAGGGAAGGTGTCTGGCCCCCAGACCCTGTCCCATCTGTGATAGAGACCATTGGAAGAGAGACTGTCCTTGGGGGCCTAGAACCCAGGGGTCAGTATCTTCCACACAACTGGTCCAACAAGAACCCACTAACGGGTGGGTCCCAGGGCCTCCCAAGACTCCTGTTCTCACTGATATCACCAGAGAGGAGTCTTGGGTAACCCTGGGAGTTGAAGGGAAAGTGATCGACTTTTTATTATATACTGGAGCTACACATTCTGTCTTGATTTCCCACCATGGCTCTAGGTCTAAAAGGTCAACTACTGTCATTGGGGCATCAGGTCAGCTCCTGGTCCGATACAGTACATCTCTCCTCAGTCGTTCTTGGGGGCAGTATCTTCTATTGCATTCATTTTTAGTTATGCCTGAGTGTTCTAGTCCATTGTTGGGAGGTATTATCTCTCCCAACTTGAAACAAAAATACTTTTTAATCCAAAGCTAGCATGCTGCCTGCCACTAGTAGAAGTCAACCCAGATGTGTGGGCCACTGAAGACAAGATAAGTTGAGGCCTTACAGCCCAATTGGTGATCATCCATCTCAAGAACCCAGCTTGTTTCCCTCAATAGAAAACACTACTCTTTTAAGCCACAAGTCTGAAAAGGGCTTGTTCCCACGATTAGGACTCTTTTAAAGCAGCAGCTGCTAATTCCTTGCAACAGCCCTTGTAACTCTCCCATCCTTGGTGTACAAAAAACTAATGGATCTTGAAGGATAGTGAAAGATCTATGCTTCATTAATGAGGCAGTTGTGCCCCTACATCCTGTGGTTCAAAAACCCCTAAAGACAGACACGGGTTTTCTGTCCTTGACTCGAAGGACACATTATTTTGCATCCTGGTACTCCGGGACTCTAAGTTCTTGTTTGCTTTTGAGGATCCCCGAAACAATAGCACTCTTTTTTCATGTTTTTACTTTCTTTGCAGTTCCTGGCTACATCTATCCCTACCCTGCACCCTGTGTGGCTGCTGTCCTGTGTTGCAGCTGTTCCTTTGGTGCAATTCTTTAACATCTCTCAAATGGTTGCCTCTGGCAGCTTTCCTAACCTTGGCTCTTTCCTAGAACAATATCTGCAACACTGTACCTGACAAAGTGTTATCCAAGCCCCAGCAGGGTTAGGTACTGACTTATCAGACTGGGGTTGGGGTAGACATGCTCATGATAACCCTCTACTAGAAAGAACAGGGATAGAGTATTCTATTGTTAGAGGCTTTTTCTGGTTTGACTAAATCTCACCGTCTTAGTACACCAATTTTGGAAAACAACTGTAGGGGCCATAGAAGCCCAACAAGAGTCTCTTAATTGTCTTGCCTCTCTAGTGCTCTAGAACTGTCAGGCACTTTATGTTCTAGCAGCTGAAATGGGAGGTGCCTGTGCACTTCTTAATGAAACGTGTTGCTTCCGGATAAATATTTCCTCCCAAGTTGAGGAAAACCTAAACACTATTAAATGCATCATCAAAATTATCAACACCTAACAATGCTGGTTCTGGACCAGGATGGTTGCAATCCCTATTTCAATCTCTTGGGTCACAAATTTCATCTCGTATCCTCCCTTTGTAGTGCCCCTTTGCTTGGTTCTGCTTGTTTTGTTATTTGGTCCATGCCTGCTAAATATGATTGTCAGGCTTGTGTCTTCCAGATTAAACTACAGATGGAGCCAAAGATGACAACCCTGGAAAAATTCTATCAATGCCCTCTCAATCATCCTGAGCCCTGAGAACCCATCTCCTGGATCCTAGCTGCTGTTCCCTGAGAGGGAACAGCTTGAATTCAAGCAGGAAGCAGCTTGAATGATCATCGCCCCGGTTCTGTAACAGCAGTTAAGGATACCAGTAGAATAGGGGGAAAATGATAAAGAATAAAGAGTGGCAAGCTGGAGTATGGGCCGGGGCTAGCAGCTCTCCCTGATGTCAAGACTGATCAGGGATTCCAAAGAGAGATTGAGAATGGACCGATCAGAGCCCAAGTCTAAGGACCAGTCAGAGGAGTTGCCCCACTATATAAGCCGGAGTTCGGAGTGCAAAGCAAGCAGAGCAGTGGGAAGGAGAGCAGCAGAGACCAGCACAAGCAGAGTATCAGTGAGGAGAGAAGCAGAGGAGCGTCTCTGAGCAGAAAGAGAAAAGCTGCAGTGTTGGTGGTGGTGGTAGCAGGAGCAAGCAAGAGTGGCAAGCTAGCTTGCGGAGCTGTAACGCTGAGTAGCAGCAACAGTGTCTGGGACTCCTATTTGTTCTCTGCTTCAAGATCTTTGAGTCTTGATACCTCTTTTCCTTTGTGCTCACCCCCCAGGCCCCATTGGTTGAACTCTAGGGCTTAAGTTATAGGAATTTTATACCAAATGCTGACTTTGTACAAAACTCCATGGCAGCCACTCACCGTGAATTATCTTCTCTCAATAACCCTGCCAGGTAGGAACTATCATCATGATAGGAAACTGAGGCTCTGGGCTGCAGTGGCTTGTCAAGGCTTCATGGCTGTTGGTGGAGCCTGGACTTGAACCCTGGTCTTTCTTTTTCTTTTGTTCTCTTTGTGGTATGGGGGATTGGACTCAGAGATGTTCTACCTCTGAGATACACGCCCAGCCCTATTTTTATTTTTTATTTTACTAAGTTGCTGAGGGCCTCACTAAGTTGCTAAGGCTGGCTTCGAACCTGTGATCCTCCTGTCTCAGCCTCCCAAGTCCTGGGATTATAGGTATGTGCCACCATGCCCAGCTACAACCTGGTCTTTCTGACTGGGGAAGCCCTGTTCCTTCCCCAGTCCTGCCACGCCCTCCGCAGTCTGGGGGAGCAGGGTGGGCTGCAAGATACTGGTTCTGCTGCAAAACCTCCGAGTGGTGGAAACAGCTCCTTACCTTTCTACCCTCGAGGCTGCAACTACTGGGGATGGCTTCCCTCCCTCTGCCCCTGTCCCTCCATCCTGGCCACTCAGGACTCCTGACACAGCCATTTTGCCCCAAGTGCTGACTCCTCAGAGACTCACCACTGGTGCCCGGAGTTCCCACAGCCACGCCCCGGGCTGGGAATGCTCTCCCACTCCACCCTCCAGGGCTCTTCCTGCTTTCAAGCCCTAGTCAAAGCGCCCTTTCCAGGAAGCCTTCTGTGTGCTACACGCCCTCCCGGCTGCTTCTCAGCTCCAGCTCCCCTAGGCCCATGAACAGGAAAAGGCTCTGGGCTTAGTTGTTCTCCACGGTCAGACTGGACAGCCCCGAGGGCAAGGGCTATGCCTCCCCCTCAGACCAGAGTAATTACTGTAAATTAACATGAGAGGCACCTACTATTTGTAGCTCCCTAAGGCATTACAGAGATATTATAGGCATATTATTATGCCACCTATACTGGGGGCTCAGCTCCCAGAGGGAGAGGGATGGCTGAGAAGAAGAGAAAGTACAGTGGCCTGAAGTGATGGGCTGGGGCTTCTTGGTAGAGCAGAGGTCTGAGCCAACACCATCCCTTACCTGGATAATGGCAAATCCTCCTTTCCAGTTTTCCCTCTTCTGCCCCTTTGTCCCCAGGTGTGACCAATGGGATACCAGAGTGGTCTTTGCAAACATACCCAACAGCATCACTCCCCTGCTTCAGGGACTCTGAATTGGCAGGATGAGGTCAGATCCTTAGCGCCTCCTCCATCACGGGGCCTCTGCTCTCAATCTCATCAGGCAGGTGCAGCCCAGAGCTGTGAGTTTGGTTATGCTTAACTGCTTGCAGTTTCATGCCTCTTTGTCTCTGCTCGGGGGCTTTGCTGAGGAAATGGGACATCATTCCTCACTTCCCTAGCTGGCTTCATCCGCTCACCTTCAAGGTTCAGAGCAGTTAAGGAAGGGCTCCTCTTGGATGCTTGTGCACCCTGTCCTGGGCTGGGCGACTGCCCCTTCTCTGTGATCCCTCATCCTTCACCCACCTGCCCACCCACAAGCCACTTACCTTTCAGTTATCCCTCCATCCATTCATTTTCATTCCTACCTTCCATCCATTCATTCATCGGCTCCCCTGCCCACTCATCATCTGTTCAGCTATCCCTCCACTTTTCCTCCTTCCTTTCATTCATTCAACCATCTGCCCACTCTCCACTCATCCATCCATCCATCCATTCATCCATCCATCCATCCATTCTTCCACATTCTTTTACTCTTCCTGTCCCCTCTTCCTCCTTGACTCCTCACCCTCCCTCTGTCCTTCAGTGAACATCTCCTTTCTGCCACACTATCTGCAGAAATCTTATCTTAAAGCTATGTGTTGAGCAGAGGCTTGGTCCTAAAGAATATGAGGGATTTGGGTAGGAGGAAAGGACAGATGTGGAAATTCAGGCAGAGGCTGGAAGATGGATGGGATGCTGGGTCAGTGAGGGGACCTGCTTGTTGGGGATGGGACTTGGCATCATGGGTAATAGGCTGGAGAATTCCAGCTGTGCTTTACTTATACTGGGAGCTAGCAGAGGGTTTGTAAACTAATCTATTGCTCACCCTTGGCCACCTGACCATCCATCCATGATTATTAACAACCTAAATGTAGCCAGGCCTAGTGGCCTGTAATCCCAGTACTTGGGAGGCTCAGATAGGAGAATTGTAGGTTCAAGACCAGCCTCAGCAATTTAGCAAGGCTCTCAGCAACTTAGTGAGACCCTGTTTCAACATAAAAACTAAAAAGGGCTGGGGGTGTAGCTCAAAGGTAGAATGCCTCTGGGTTCAATCCCTAGTACCAAGCAAGCGTGACACAGCTGAATATTTCTCACTTTTGAAGCAGGCTTTGCTGTGTAACTTTGGACATGTGCCTTCCCCTCTCTGGGTCTCATGTTCCCCACCTGTAAACTTAAGAGATTGGTCTAGGTGACGGCTGAGGACCTTCTGGCTCTGACTTTTGGGGACTTTCTAGCAGGAGGGGACCTGTCATTTAAAATGGGCTTGAAGCTGGGCGTGGTGGTGCATGCCTGTAATGCCAGTACTTGGGAGGCTGAGACAGGAGGATCACAGGTTTGAGGCCAGCCTCAGCAACTTAGTGAGACCTTGTTTCAAAATAAAACATAAAATAGAGTTAGGGGTATAGCTCATAGGTAGAATGCTCCTGGGTTCAATCCTCAGTACCACACATACACACACCAAAAAACCCACAAACAAACAAACAAACCCAAACCAGGCCTGAAGCCAGGCAGAGCAGGGGTTGAATACTGACTGAGCAGCTTCTTGCTAGTGAGGTTGAACAGTTCCTCGGTCCCGGGACCTTCTTCATCGGCAATGTGGGACCATCAGTCGCTGTTCTGCTGTTCTGCCAGCTTTTATAGCACAGCTAGGAGGCTCAGACAGGGCCACAGACACTCAAACACTTGGCTTGGCCTGTTTGTTGTGTCAGGTCAGGCTCTCACAAGGACACTTGGTCCCGATGGGCAGGCTGGCCTGGGAAACCAGTGGGTGGCAGAGCTCTCTGGGGGAAAGTGGACCTGGGGCCTCGGGCAGGTGCTCTAGGTTCCCAGTTGCCTCCTGCACCTGCAATCCTGCCTGCTGGCCTGCTCCCTGACCCCACACCAGTCCTGCCTTCTTGCAACAGAGGCTGTTCAGGCCCCAGCCCCTTGTCCCTGCAAGTGACAGCCCTGAGCACTAGGAAGATCTACCCTCTTTACACATAGAAGGCTGAGGCTTGGAGGGGAGGGGTGGGTAAGGTGGAGGGGGCTGGCAGAGAAGGAAGGGCAGGGGTGGGACTCTGCCAGGAAAAAGGAGCATCCCAGCCTGGGAAGACCCTGGGGGCCTGGGGATCACAGCTCACCACTTGACTCTGAGCCTTTCTGGACTTCAGACTTCCTTCCCATCTGTGGTCTGTGGGGAACCCTGACTACCCACTTCTTTCCCAGATGGCTGGCAGGGGCTGAGGAAAGACTCTGGATGACAGTAATGGGAGAAACACTTGGTGTTTCTCCAAGGGAAGCTGGCATGGTAATGTCCTAGACGGGGCATAGAGAGGGTTTGAGGATACCCACTCAGGCTTGGAGGTTGGAGGAGAGAGCAAGAGAGTTCTTCTTCTAGGTCTGGACTCCTCAAAATCTCTCCTGGAACCATAGTCCCTCGAGGAGTCCAGAACCAATCAGGTTCCTGAGCCCACTGGGCGACTTTCCTTGTACCTTTGGATGCATAAATTAATGGGTGGAAGTTGAAGAAGAGACAGGATTTGTGCCTAGCCCTTAAGATCTTCCTCAAGGTATTTATTAAGGAAACCAGAAACTTCACAGTGGACAATTCCAGCAGACTCTACCTTAACCCAGCGAATGAGGTCGACATCACCAGTAATAAGAAACATCAACACATCCATCCCATGTGCTGGAACGGGAAGCATGAGAAGGACCCAATATAATTTCTGTGGGTTTCTTGTTAAAAATGAATCAACTCAGTCTGATCATGAGAAAACAACAGGAAACCCCAAACGGAGGGATGTTCTACAAGAAAATTGGTCAGTATTCTTCAAAACCATGGAGGTCAGCTAGGCGCGGTAGTGCACACCTGTAATCCCAGTACTTGGGAGGCTGAGACAGGAGGATTGCAGGTTCAAAGCCAGCCTCAGCAACTCAGCGAGACCCTTGGTAACTTAGGAAGACCCTGTTTCAAAATAAAACATAAAAAGGGCTAGGATGTAGTTTTGAGGTAGAATGACCCTGGATTCAAATTCCCAGTAGCAAAAAGAAAAAAAAAAGTGTTGAGGTCATGAAAGACAAGGCAAGACTGAGGAGGAGCTGCCACGGGCTGGAGGAGACGAAGGAGACATGTCAATCAAATGCACTGTGGGACCCTGGATTGGGTCCTGCAACAGAAAAGGGACATTAGTGGGAAAATTGGCAAATTCCAGTAAAGCCTATAGTTAATGAACAACATTGCATTGCTGTTAATTTATCAGTTTTGACTTTTGTACAATGCATATGTAATATGTTGACAATAGGGGGAGCTGGGCGAAGGGTTCAGATGAACTCTCTATACTATTTGTGCAACTTTCCCCAAGAATCTAAAATTATTTTAAGACAAAAAATAAAAGTAAAAAGTGCTTTCTTTCTCAGAGCAATGATCTATTTGTGAGGGAGTCAGAGAAATTGGTGGGAAGTATAGACTTAGTACTGAGAGTTCTATACCTCCCTGCTGCCTGTCTCCTAATGTGTTGAGCTCAAAGCTGCTTCCAGAAGCTTTCCAGATTGGCCCTGCCCTCATCTCACCACAACCATCTCTGCCAAGTTTTCACTGCCGCCTCTGCAGCGGGGACAGTACCCAGTCTGTTATTCAGCAGAGTGGGTTGACTAGTGTTCTCCCAAACTCAAGTCTACCTGGAACCTCAGAATATGACGTTACTTGGGTGTAGAGCCTTTGCGGATATAATTAAGGGAAAGCCCAAGATGAGATCACATTAGATTAGGGTGGGCACAAAAGCCAATAAGTGTAATTTTAAGAGACTGAAAAGGACACACAGAAGGCCACGGAGATAGAGCTTGGAGTTCTGCTGCCACAAACTTGGGGACGTGAGGAACCATCAGAAGTTGGCAGAGGCAAGGAAAGATCCTCCTCTAGAAGCCAGGCAAGGTGGCACATGCCTATAATCCCAGTACTTGGGAGGCTGAGACAGGAGGATTGCAGGTTTGAGGCCAGCCTCAGCAATTTAGTGAGACTCTCAGCAATTTAGAGAGACCCTGTTTCAAAATAAAAAATAAAGCCGGGCTTGGTGGCACACACTTGTAACCCCAGTACTTGGGAGGCTGAGACAGGAGGATTGTAGGTTCACAGCCAGCCTCAGCTACTTAGTGAGACTCCCCCCTTGCAACTTAGTGAGACCCTGTTTCAAAATAAAGAATAAAAAATAGGGCTGGGGGTGTAGTTTGGAGACGGAATGCTCCTGGGTTCAATCCCCAGTACTTCAAAACAAAACAAAACAAAAATAAAAATAAAAAATAAAAAATAAAAAGGGCTGGTGGTAGAGTTCAGAGGTAGAATGTTGGTGGTGGTATAGTTCAGAGGTAGAATGTCCCCAGTCCCCCTCCCCCCAAAAAATCCTCCCCTAGAGTCTTCAGAGGGAGCATGGCCCTGCAAATAGCTCAGTTTTGGACCTCTGACTTCCACAATGGAGAGAATAAATTTCTATTGTTTTGAGCGGCTGAGTCTGAGGTATTTGGGTACGACAGCCCCGGGAAGCATGCATATAGTATGTACTTTCCTTATGTTTGTTCCTCTTGTAGGGAACTTTGAGGGGTATCCTCTTCTCTTTCAGGTCAAGGGCTTCCTAAAAGCAGGGACAGAATCTTCCACTAGACTGTGGGCTTCTCCTTCCTTCAGATGCCACCCCCTAGTGCCCGGCCCTGTCCTTGGCACACAATGCGCGCAGTGTGGGGGGGCTGCCTGGCCTTGCCCGCTTTACCTGTTTGGATTGGCGTGGGTCTCTCCCCTGCGGGTGGTGCTGGGAGACTCACTAACCACAGAAGGCACTGCCCCAGGCTCCTCCTTTGCCCGCCTTCTTTCTGGGCAGGCCGCGGGAGGGGCAGGTAAGATAACTTCTAGGTAGGCATGGAGCATGCCTGAGAGTCCAGAGGGCTTCAGGCCCCTGCTGACGGAGCTGGCACCTGATACCCTTGCCGCCCTGGGGAGCTGCTCTTCAGAAACCGTCCTGAGTGCTGGCAGGGATGGCAGTGTGGTGTCCTCTGTCTGTGCTGCCTGCCTGCTGGGCCCTTGGCAGCTCCTGGGTCAGAAAGTCACATCTGCTGGCATCAGTGTGTTCCAGGCTGGGGGTTCACAGTCCCTAGCGAGGAGGGCAGGCAAAGGCCCCTCCTTAGATCGTGTGTGTGGCTTCATCTGTCACTAGTTCTTTTTTATCTTTATTTTTATCTTTTATTTATTTTATTTTATTACCTTTATTGGTGCATTATAGTCTCACATCATAATGTAGTTCATAGAGATATTGACATACATGCACACAGCACTGTCACTAATTCTTTACCATCTTTATATTTTTTTATTTTTTATTTTTGGTACTGGGGAATTGGACCCAGGGGCATTCTACCTCTGAGCTACACTCCCAGCCCTTTTTTAATTTTTATTTTGAAACAGAGTCTCACTAAGTTGCTGAGGGTCTCACTAAGTTACTGAGGCTGGCTTCAAACCTGTGATCCTCCTATCTCAACCTCCTAAGTACTGGGATCACAGGTGTGTGCCATTGTGCCTGGCACCATCTTTACCTTTAATTAATTAATTAATTTTTTGTGGTATTGGGGATTGAACCCAGGGGCATTCTACCTCTGAGCCCCACCCCCAGCCCTATTTTTTATTCTTTATCTTGAAACAGGGTCTCACTAAGTTGCAGAGGGCCTCACTAAGTAGCTGAGGCTGGCTGTGAATCTGCGATCCTCTTGTCTCAGCCTACCAAGTACTGGGATTACAAGCCTGCGCCACCACGCCCGCCTATCTTTACCTTTTAGATTCCCCTTGGAGGAGAAAGTGGGGGAGGAGGGAGCCTGTTTGGGGTTCCACTGAATTAGATGAAGGGGGGAGCTGAGCTTCTCTCATGTCCTGGGCTCCAGGTTCCCTGCAGAGGAGGGAGACAGGGTGGCGGGGCACCGAGGAAGCTGGTATTGGGCTCTGCACCCTGTTCCTGCTCCCTAAGTCTCTGGATGCTGCATTTTTCTCCAGTGAGGACATCCCCAACCCCAACCACAGCCAAGAGTAACATGCCTCCCAACAACACCATCTGTCCCTCAGCCAAAACCCCTGCTGCCTCTTGCTGGGGAAATTGCAAGGCTGGGCCAGGGTGGGGGGACCATTCTCTGGAAGGAGATTAGGAGCGTCTGTCAGGGTTGGGTGGGGCAGGGCAGGGCCCTGGCTTACTCACATCCTCCCAAGTCCTTGGCGCGGCAGATTTGGGGAGCCCTCAGCTCCAAGAGTCTACCTCAGCATTGTCTTCTGGACTCCCAGGCCTCTCGGGGAGGGGGCCCCTGACTCCTGCTCTGGTGGCAGTCAAGGTGGGGTGGGGACAGTGACAGCAGGGGTCTCTGCTTCCTTCCTGGGGGCAGCTGATCTAGGAAGAGCACTGGTGCCTCCAGCGGGGGCTGTCGAGGCCTGTCTGGGGAAATGGGACGTGTCAGGCAGCCCCAGACACGACCACATTCCTCTCGACATGCCTGCCAGGGTCCACAGGGCTGAGGGGCTGGCAGGAGGGTGGGTGGGGCTGGAAGGGGCTGCTTTTGGAAGTTGTTGGGGAGAGGAGGGATGGCCAAGGTCTTGATATGCAACCCTCCAAGGCAGAATCAAATGGACTCCAGGAAATGTTCCCTGCCCCGTGGGGCCTCAGGAGTCAGGGGACCCTCAAGTCTACTCTGCCACAGCCTTGGCACAACCCTGCTCTGCTCCCTGCATTGGTCCCCAATACATCTCTTGGGCCAGCTCCCTGAGGAGCTCCAATGCGGGTGCCTGAGCCAGTCCCCACCTCCTACCAGGGTATCTCTCGGGGTCTGAGAAGACACCAGGGGCTAAAAACAAAGAGGTGCTTCTCCAGGCCTGTGCCGGGGTGCTGCCTCCTCCCCTGTGGGGCCAGGATGGGCGACAGCAGTGCTAGCCAGCCTTGGCCACACACACCTGGCTCACAGGGCCCTCAGACATACATTGTCATGTGGGATCTCAGAGCTGACTGCAGTAGGCACAGTGGACGGTGCTTATTCCCACTCCGCAGATGAGCAGACTGAGGCTCGGAACAGGGTCAAGTCCTGCCTCACACAGGTATAAACGCAGAGCCAGGTCTCACCTGTTCCATGCTCTTTCCCAATGTCTCTGACTGTGCCTGAGGTCGCCTGCCCTTGACCGGATTGAGCAGCCAGTGCCACAGGTCTGTCTACAGGTGTGTGGTGGGTGTGGGGTCCTCCCCTTAGGGAGGACGCAGAGAGCTGTCTGCGTTTCCCTCAATGGGGGAGTCCAGGTGCAAGTCTGAGCCATCTGGTTGGCTGGGGATGCTTCCGGGATATGATGGTCTCCTTATACCAGCCAGCCCAGCCTGGAAGACTGGGGGGACCCTCGAAATATTGTCTCCTTTAGTGGGTGCTGAGGGTGGCATGTCTGTGTCCCAGGTTATGCCATGCTGGTGTTCCACCAGCCAGGTAGCCTATCAGTCACCTGCAGTGTTGGACTTCCTCTCTGTGGAGGTGAAGGGCCCACCCAGGGAATGGGGAGCTAGCAGGTCACCAGGGTTGTGGCGGAGAGAGACTATGCTCTCTGTCACCCTGGCTGAGCCCAGCGCAGGATCCTGAGGGCTGCAGCTCCCGGGGCCGATGGGAAAGTGTAGCCCGCAGGTCTGTACCTCCCCCGATGAATCATGCCTGGCAGGACAAGAAAGCCCAAAACACCCTAAACAATAAGTTTCCAGTAAAATATGACAGACATGACGGGGCGGAGGAGAGGAGGGACCTGCTTGGGAGTTGGCGCTGGCCCTCGGGTGATGAAAGCCGAGGGGAATGGAAAATGCCAGGCCCGCCCCCTACTCATGAGTATAAAGCACTGGCATCCTCCTCCAGCCTCCCTGAGCACCTTTCTCCTCTCTCTGCCGACTCGCTCACTCACTCTCCTCCCTCCTCGACACCATGACGACCTGCAGCCGCCAGTTCACCTCCTCTAGCTCCATGAAGGGCTCCTGTGGCATTGGTGGTGGCTCCAGCCGCATCTCCTCTGTCCTGGCCGGAGGATCCTGCCGGGCCCCCAGCACCTACGGGGGCCTGTCGGTCACCTCCTCCCGCTACTCCTCTGGGGGAGCCTGCGGGATGGGGGGCGGCTATGGTGGCGGCTTCAGCAGCAGCAGCTTTGGTGGGGCCCTAGGTAGCGGCTTCGGTGGTGGGTTCGGTGGTGGCTTTGGTGGTGGCTCAGGCTTTGGTGTTGGCTTGGGTAGTGGCTTTGGCGGTGGTGATGGGCTCCTGGTGGGCAGCGAGAAGGTGACCATGCAGAACCTCAATGACCGCCTGGCCTCCTACCTGGACAAGGTGCGAGCCCTGGAGGAGGCCAACACCGACCTGGAGGTGAAGATTCGGGACTGGTACCAGAGGCAGCGGCCCGCTGAGACTAAGGACTACAGCCCCTACTTCAAGACCATTGATGAGCTAAGGAACAAGGTGGGTAGCCCTGGTATCAGGAAGTGCCATTCCAGGGACCCCCCTCTGGGAACAGTAGATGCCTTAGCCACTGGCACCTTCAGATTTCTAGACAGGATAGACTCCAGCGTCAGATCCCTTCATCTGAGGTCCCCGACACCCCAAACAGAGCTGGTGGGTGAGAAGATGGTCTCCCCTCACCCACCTTGCTCATGCCTTTCTGGGTTCCAATCCTCAGACCATGTGAGACCAGTAGTTCCTCCCTTTACATTTTGCATATGAAGAAGCTGAACTTTTAGAGGTGCTGTGACCTGCCAAAGATCACACAGCAAAGTAATGGTAGAGCCCAGACTAGAGCCCTTGTGCCCCACCTCCCAGTACAGTACAGGAGACAGCTACCTGTTCTTCAGCGCAGGGGAGGAGCAAGGCTGTAACGGGACCAGGCTAGACACTCAAACCACTCATTAGCTCATTAGTCTGGGCTGTGGCTGCTGACGCCCATGAGCCTTGGCACTAGCTGGCCTCTCTCTCCAGCCAGGAGGGCATAGAAAACCCAGAGCCACAACTGATTATGGCCCACATAGTTTCCCTGCACAAGAGGGGGCCTGTGGGCTTGTGCTGTCTGCCTGCAGCCCCTTTCTACACACTCCCATATTGCCCCAGGAGCCGTCCCTGCAGAACCTGCTTGGCTCTGGTGCCTTGCATAGATTAGGGAAATTAGACAATTGAGGGAAGGAACTCCAGCCAGGCTCAGGGTTCTATCTATCCTCTTTTCCTTCCTTTGCTTCTATTTTTTCTAATCCCCTGTGCCAGTTAGGTCTCATACCCTGTGGGCTTGAAAAGGAATGTGTATGCCTGCAAAAGACTGGCAGAGCTGGCTTATATTGAAAGAGGAGAATTCAGCGCATGGAGGGGATTTAGTGGGGACTTCAAATCCCTGAGACTCATCTTAGGGTTTGCAGCAAGACAGCGGCAGAACTGAGCCAGGACATCAGGGCTTTTGATTCTAGGGCCAGGGGTCTTTCTATCTCCTCTGCTGGACCGCTTGGGGTTATCCTTTAGCCTGCCATGGTAAAGGCTTGTGGGGAGGAAGCGGGCAGAGATGAGAGCTGGGGAGCAAAGGCCAATGCAGGCTGCAGTGACCTCTGGTTACTGATGTCCATTCAACACATGAACCCGTGCCCTTTCCATTCTGCAGATCCTCACAGCCACCGTGGACAATGCCAATGTCCTCCTGCAGATTGACAACGCCCGCCTGGCTGCTGATGACTTCCGTACCAAGTGAGTTTGCAGTGGTGGCTCAGAACGTCCAGTCTCCCCAGGGTGGGGCATTTGGGGAGCAGTGTTTCCCAAATGGAGCCAACTACTGCCAGGAAAACCCCTTGGGGTGCTTTTAAAAATACCAGACTCTTGGGCTCCACCCTTGGAGTTTTTATTCAGTTATTTGTAACAGGTTACCTGGGTGATTCTGATCCACAGCCAGGTTTGGAAACCACTGCTTTAGGGAGAGGTGCTCCCCACTTCTCCACTTGCCCCTGAAGTAGGTAGTCATATTTGGAAGCTTTGAGCCTTGTTGGTTGGCTGAAGCTAGAAGTGGGCCCCCTCCCCCAATTCTGCAACATGATGAATTGCCTTATTCCCAGGACCCCAGGAATGTTCAGATCCAAGCAATCAATGGGCACCGTGTCTAAGATTGGCTCCCAACAGCACCCACTGGGTGCCAACTCTGGGAAGAAGCAGCAGGGGAAGAGAACAAAGCTTTCAGTGTGGCCAGGATGGGTATCTCATTCCTTTTCTCTTGGGTCATCCCAGGTACGAGACAGAGCTGAACCTGCGCATGAGCGTGGAGGCCGACATCAACGGCCTGCGCAGGGTGCTGGATGAGCTGACCCTGGCCAGAGCTGATCTGGAGATGCAGATCGAAAGCCTCAAGGAGGAGCTGGCCTACCTGAAGAAGAACCACGAGGAGGTAGGAGCTGAGTGGAAAAGCCAGTTTAAAAGAATGGCTGGACAGAGAGGATGGAGTTGGGATGATGGGAGGGCAATGTTCAGGCCAGGATCACTTCTGACTAGGGAGCCACAATCAGCTGCCATCATGATGGTCCTCACTGTGGGCTCTTCTCTGGTTGTGCAGGAAATGATGTCTCTGAGAGGCCAGGTGGGAGGAGACGTCAACGTGGAGATGGATGCGGCCCCTGGTGTGGACCTGAGCCGTGTCTTGAATGAGATGCGTGACCAGTATGAGAAGATGGCGGAGAAGAACCGCAAGGATGCTGAGGAATGGTTCTTCACCAAGGTGGGTGTCATTTGGAGAGGAAGGGACCCAGATGCCTGCCTTATAGGGCCTTCTGGTGTGAATGGGGCTCTATTATCCACAGACAGAAGAACTGAACCGCGAGGTGGCTACCAACAGCGAGCTGGTGCAGAGCGGCAAGAGCGAGATCTCTGAGCTCCGGCGCAGCATGCAGAACCTGGAGATCGAGCTGCAGTCCCAGCTCAGCATGGTAGGAACGCTGCTGGAGGCCTGGGGTGGGCCCAGCACTAATGGAGAGGGAACAACCATCCTCAGTGATCCCTGATCCCTTTCCCATCCTCACAGAAAGCATCCCTGGAGAACAGCCTGGAGGAGACCAAAGGTCGCTACTGCATGCAGCTGGCCCAGATCCAGGAGATGATTGGCAGTGTGGAGGAGCAGCTGGCACAGCTGCGCTGCGAGATGGAGCAGCAGAACCAGGAGTACAAGATCCTGCTGGATGTGAAGACACGGCTGGAGCAGGAGATCGCTACCTACCGCCGCCTGCTGGAGGGCGAGGATGCCCAGTGAGTGCCGGGTGCTCCCTTCAGTCCATGCCCCTATTGTCTACTCAGTGCCTCTCTCCCATGTGTCTAATGGTCCTGCCCTTTCTGTCTTCACAGTCTCTCCTCTGCCCAGTTCTCCTCTGGCTCTCAGTCATCCAGAGAAGGTAAGACCTTCTTTCTCATCAAACCTGGCCTCAGGCCCCCCAGCCCCCCCCCCCCAGCAGGTCTAGGGCATAGATTAGAAGCTCTTCGAAGAGTTGAGCTATTCTGTTCTTACTCAGTATCCCTTATGAACTCCCTCGGGTAGAAGAAGCCATTTTCTAGCCCTCCTTAGGGCTAGGAGTGGTGACTCCTAAATTATACTTCTCCCACCCTGTTCTGGACAGACCCCCATAGTTATGGTGGTCAGCACCACGGACAGCGCCCCCATGGCTCTTTCCAATCCATTTTGGTTCTTATTTGATCTGAACCAGTCTGGTCTGAGTTCTTAGGAAGCTACAGTCTAAGGCCACAGCTCTGTCCATGACCTTAAGGAACTCTAGTCAGAAATGTGCTGATGGGTATCAATGCTTGGGCAATAACAGCGGGGGAAGTGATAATTGGAGGAGAGGGCAGTAGGGAGACTTAAGTCTCAACTTCTTCGCCTCTACGCCCCTGATTTATCCATTGCCTGTATACCTCTGATAATGCCCTTTCTCCTCAGTGACCTCCTCCAGCCGTCAGATCCGTACCAAGGTCATGGATGTGCACGATGGCAAGGTGGTGTCCTCCCATGAGCAGGTCCTTCGCACCAAGAACTAAGGCTGTTCAGCACTGCTCAGGCCTAGGAGGCCCCTTGTGTGGACACAAATCTCATTGGAAGTTCCCTTCTCCTGCCCCCCAAACACCCTATTTTACCCTTGCCCCCTCCTGGCAATCAATAAAGCTTTACCTGAGTTGCATAATTCCCGCCTCTGCTCCGTCATTGTCTGGAGTGGAGGTGGGAAGCATTGCTTTGGAGCTCCTCAGAGCACCTGGCTGTGGCCTCTGGAACTGGGAGAAAGGGCTTGGGGGTGGGTTGGGCTCAGGGCCCAGGATGGCTTTCGTCATCTCAGAAGATATGGATAGATGTGTGTCCCAGGTCACATGTGGAATCTCCTAGGGCATGGAGAGACACTCACTCATTCATTTACCCATTCATTTGCTTATTTATCGACTAGATACTGAGTGCCTTCAGGTGCCAGGCACTGGGCTCGGTTAATCAATCTTTTCTTTTCTTTTCTTTTCTTTTCTTTTCTTTTCTTTTCTTTTCTTTTCTTTTCTTTCTTTTCCTTTCCTTTCCTTTCCTTTCCTTTCCTTTCCTTTCCTTTCCTTTCCTTTGCTTTGCTTTTTCCTTCCTTCCTTCCTTCCTTCCTTCCTTCCTTCCTTCCTTCCTTCTTTCTTTCTTTCTTTCTTTCTTTCTTTCTTTCTTTCCTAAGGATTGATCCCAGGAGTGTTCTACCTCTGAGCTACACCTCCATCCCTTTTTTAATTTTTGTTTTGAAACAGGGTCTTGCTAGGTTGCTGAGAGTTTTACTACTTGCCGAGGCTGTCCTCGAACTTGCGATCCCCTTGTCTCAGCTGCACAAGTATTGGGATTACAGGCATGCACCACCATGCCCAGCTTAAGGATTCTTAACATTTTTGTGATTTTAGGGATTTCTTTTTTTATTTTCTTTTTTTGTGTGTGGTACTAGGGATTGAACCCAGGGGCATTCTACCTCCAAGCTACATCCCAAGCCCTATTTTTTTTTTATTTATTTGGAAACAGGGTCTCACTAGGTTGATGAGAGTCTCACTACTTGCTGTCCTCGAACCTGTGATCCTCTTGTCTCAGCCTCCCAAGTACTGGGATTATAGGCATGTGCCACCACGCCCGGCTCAGGGATTCCTTTGAGAGTATATTGGAGGTTATAGATCTTCTCCTTACACCCAATCTCCAGAGAAGTACACACATTTGCATACAGTTTATGGGGTTACCCTAAAGCTCCTCAATGGAGGCCCATGAACCCAAAGTAAGAACTCATGCTCTAGTGATGGTCTTATCTCCCTGCTCTGGGATGAATCCTCCAGAACTGGGTCTAAACCTGCCTACATTTAATTGACCTGGGGCAAGTTGATTATCATCTTCAAGCCTCAGTTTCCATATCTTTAAACTAGGAATAATGATAGTACACACCTCCCAGGCTTGTTGTGAATATTCATTGGAAGAATGAGTGCAAGGCATAGTGCAGGATCAAGGCGCAGTGTTAGCGACACCGGGTGGTGACTATCCATTCATGGTGAGGACATTTTTAGAGACTTTGGGAATGGCCTGACTGGTTTCTAACCCTGGCTCTGTTCTGCATTAGCTCTGTGACCTTGGAGAATCCGATCCTCAGTTTTTCCACTTGTACAATAGAGATGATAAACCCCGCTTCTGGGGTTGATACAAGAATCCAATGAATAGATGCACCTTAAGATCCAGAGTTGTAGGAGCCTCCCCTGGGAAGGGGAGTGTTTTTTGATCTCTTTGGGGGGCTGGAAAATGACTAGGAAGGGGAGGGGCCTTATTCCCGTGAGTGGTGGAGATTCCAGGGGTGGGTGGGGCTTACTACCCCAGGCTAGGAAAGAGTTGACTAGTCCTGTGTCAATTTCAGCATCTCATTCATTTGGCTATGTGAAGAAAACTTCTAGAAAGAGTCAAGGATTGGGATGGGATTGAAGAAAGACTAAGTTTGAGCAAGGGGACTAAAACCTGTGCTTTGGAATTAGACATCTTAGGTTGGAGTCCCAGCTGCTATGTTGTCTACTAGCCTTGAAGAGTTTGTGCAAGACACTGAACCTGCATTCCTCTTTTACAAAGTGGGGAATAAATGCCTTCACTACATAAGTCTGCCGGAGGATACAATGATCTCATGGTGGTAATGAGTTTAGCATTGTTCTTGGCACATAGTGCCCTATACATGGTAGCATCAGAGGGTGAGTTACTGGCAAAAAGGAATGAAGTGATGTTGGATTCTTTTGCCCCTACCTACATCCCAGGAAAGAGGACTGCTTTGTGTTCCTGAAACTCTGGGGCATCTTTTTACCTGAGGTTTGGAATCAAGAAGAGTTGAGCTTGGGTGATTTTTTGGTGAGGGTGGGTCGTCCCGGAGCTGAAGAAGGTACAAGGAGAAAGATTAGAGGGAGCTTCCTCAGAGACTGGGAGGGGAGGGTTTTTCAGGTCCTAGCATGGTAGAACCCTAATGGAGAGAGGCTTCATGATACCCACAGGGTGCTGGACCCTGGATACCAGGGTTCCTGGCCAGACAACGAGCCTCCTGCTCAAGTGTGGCATGGAATTTGGGGAGCAGTCCACATTTGAAATGTCACATGGGATTGGACAGAGAGAAAAACACAGCAATAGTCACCTGTGGGGACTGAAGCCTGGACTGCTCTGGACTGCATACGTGTCCCCAGTCACCACGGCCCCTTGGAGGTGGTGCTGCATTTAGGTTCCTCCCCCAAAAGAAGTCTGCTTTAGAAGAATATGGAAATGTGCTGGGCGTGGTGGCGCATGCTTGTAATCCCAGTACTTTGGGAGGCGGAGAATGGAGGATCCAGGTTCGCGGCCAGCCTCAGCTCTCTCTCTCTCAGTGTCTCTCTCTCTCTCTCTACCTAGTGAGGCCCTCCGCAACTTCGTGAGACCCCGGTTTCAAAAGCAAAGTATAAAAAATAGGGCCGGGGGTGTAGCGCAGAGGTAGAACGCCCCTGGGTTCAATCCCAGGTACCGCAAAAAAAAAAAAAATAAGAATATGGAAATGTGAAATCCCTTAGGCTGGAGTGGGGTGGGGTGGGCCTCTCTGCGTGAGTGGTTGTCATTGCTATTTGAAGGGAACACTGGGGAAAAGTGGGCTTGCTTGAGGATGAAGATGGTGCCAGAGGCCACCTGGCTTTCGGAAGCAGGCCCAGAACTGGGAGAGGAGGAAATTGAGCAGTGGCTTTGGAGGTGGTCTCACCCTGTACTCACAGGCCCTAGAAAGAGGCAAACATGGCAGCTGCCCCAGGGTCTCACATGGACACCCCTCTCTCTGAGGTCCCCACCACCATACCCCAGTGGGTAGGGTGGAGCCAACATTTGAGTCCTGCTGATGCTTGGTGGTCCTGTACGCAGAGTCTGGAGGCCACCCCACCCAAATCAAGTCCTGGGTCCTCCCCCTCCATCAAAATAGACAAGAAAAGTGACTCGATAGTACCGTCTAGTGGAGGCAGGGGGGGTTGCCTCAGAGTCCTGGGGTGGGTCAGGTGACTCCTCTGGCTCCAGGTCTCTCTGATGTAATCCAGGAGGAGTGATCCTCGCTCTGCCTTTGCAGAGTACAGAATGGGACAGTGCTAGCTGGGCCCCTGAGACCACTCCCCCAACCTCATCTTGGGGAAACCGGCCCACTCCAGGTCATACAGACTGAGAATGGCTAAAGGTCCCTTGAGGGGAGGAACTGCGATCCTTCAACCTTTATGCCACCCTTCACCTGGCATAAAGTCCTTGATCTTAATGGGGGCCTGAGAATCCACGTTGTCCAGATTGTCCAAGGGGAAGTCAGAGTAGACATAGTGCCACTGAGAGTCAGGAAGATATCCCACTGTGTGCTGGACCCACACCAGCAGTTTTAGAATAGTAGATATTCTAAGCCTCACTACAACCTCAGAACTAGATTTCTCTTCCAAAATCCTTTGCTTGACCTAAAACTTTGCCCTTTAACCTCACTGGACTTCTGCTCTTGCAGTTACATTGTTCTTTCCCACCTCAGGACATCTGCATATGCTTTTTGTCCCTTCCCAGGATGCTCTTCTCCTTTTCCTCCCCCGGATCACTCCTGCTCACCCCTCGCTCAAGTTTCTCTTGAGGAGACTGTCCCTGTTCCTCAGACCATGCCACATCCCTTACTATGTGTTCCCCATTTTCCCACCAATAAGCGCCCACCTCAGTTTTAAATTATACATTTATTTTATTTGGGGGGGTCTGTTTTATCCTGTGACTGTCCAAGAAGGCAGAAGCTTACTCATCACTTTACCCCCCACTCTCTGCACAGTGCCCAGTGCGTAGTAGATGCTCAATAAAGGACAAATCCCAATTTACAGTGAGAAAACTGGTTGGGAGAGGGGAAGCAACTTTCTCCAAATAAGTGAAAGAACCTGGTTTTAGACTGAAGCCACCTTGGTCTGGCGGGGTCTGTCTTGGTAGGGTGGTGGCAGATGACTATTGTATGAGAAAGAATCCACATTGACAGACAGGTGCAGACATCTCCAGCCCTGCTCCGGCGGGCAGTGCGCACCAGCCTAGATGGCTCATGAAGGGGTGGGCCCATGCCAGGAGAAGAGCCGTGACTCACCTGGGCTCTGCCTCCCAGCAGCCAGTCACATGATGACTCAGGGCCTTTCCTGGGCCCCACCTGGGGCTCAATGACAGGCAGTGGTGGGGAGCACATGGGGGGAGTGGGCAGCTAGATAAGGCAAGGAATGGGCCTTCCATGGCCCCAACAAGGTTGTCCTTGTCCTTCCCCCAGTGGAGGATCCTTATCCTTTTGGGGACACCTTGCAGGTGGAATCTGAGGCTGGTTTCCTCTCTGGCCCTCTGTCTGCCTCTCTGGGTCACCAGGGTCCTTTCTCTCCTACTCCATCCACCTTCTGAGGGAAGGATCTGTACTTGGGAGGCTGTGCTGTGGGCCCAGGCTGCAGCCTTGCACATGACAGCAGAGAATAGTACTCTTTTCCACCAGGACTCAGGTGCACCTGTTCCGTCTTCATTTTTTGGAGGACCCCTCCCCCCAGGAGATAGGGCTCAGAGGGCAGAATCCGAGTCCTGAACGGATGGAAGCATGAGCCATGTCACATGAAAGAGAAATCACTCTGGCTGGGGCTGTCCGCCTCCTCATCCCCAGTCCCAAGTTGCCCCATCTGTTCCCCATGCCAGGCAGAGAAGGGAAAAGATGGTGCCCAGATGCACTGCAGTAAGACTTCATATCTGGACCATCAGAGTGATCCAGTTTGTATAGGAAGCAGAGCCAGATGTGGAGAGGATTCACAGGTGTGGAGAGAAGGGGGAGTGGGGGAGGAGCATGGATGTGGGGAGGAGGGTTCTGTGGGGAGGACACCCACACATGGCAGTAGTTGGGCACTTATCCAGGGACTCCTCCCTCCCACCTGCACCGTCTTTATGCTTCCTGGCAGCTCAGCATGAAGGGTCTTTCATAAGGAAACGAGGCCAAGGCCGCAGGGTAGGCAGGGTGGGCTGGCAGGTGGTCCAGCCCTGTCTGACCAGGAATCTGCTGCTCTCTCCACTGCTGTTCCTGGAGGCTCAGTGGGGGGAGGCCCAGATATCGAGGGCAGAGGCATGGGGAATGAATGTGCAGAGACAGCCCAGATATAGAAGAGAGGCCTGTGCCTGCTTAGTACTCAGAGAAAAAAGGGGGATGATCAGGGATCCCTCATTCCAGCAGATAATTGGCCAGATATTTCTAACATTTAGGGGAGAGCCAGGTTGGACACCTGGAGCCTGGAGCCTGGAGCCAAGGGACAAGCTCCCTGGCTGGCCCCTGGTGATGGACGTGAGAGAGGGCCCACTGTGCTGTGGGCAGCTCACCCTCCTGGGCAGCGTGATGGAATTCTGCTGCTCTGGGCTGAGCGAAGCTTGGGGCAGGGCTGGAGGGTGGGAAGTGGAGGAGGTAGGTGAGAGCAAGGGTTGGTGGGCTTGGCATCAGGGCATCAGAATCAGTTGGGTACGGTTGCCCCAGCTTGGAACTTCAGGTGAGACAGGCAGGGTGCCCCAGCAGAATGCTGAGAATGGAGTGGGGTTGCAGCAGCAGTGCTCTGCCGCTCCCCCCAGCTGCTTGTCCCAGCTCTGCCACTCTCTTCTCCATCCAGCTCAGGCACTAAGACCTGGGTTCACATCCCAACCAGAGTGTTGGCATCAGCACGGGATGGGGAGGGAGGTAGAAAGGACAGTGAAAGTGGGCCCAGGCCCCGGCCCAAGAAGGTTTGGAACAATCAAAAGGTAGAAAGGGAGGATGGTGTGGTGGTGTATGCCTGTAATCCCAGTATTGGGAGTCTGAGACAGGGGGATCGCAGGTTTGAGGCCAGCCTCAGCAACTTAGCAAGAGCCTTAGCAACTTAGCAAGATCCTGTTTCAAATAAAAAATAAAAAGGGCTGGGGTGTAGCTCAGTGGTAGAGCACCCCTGGGTTCAATGCCCAGTACCCCCTCCCCACACACATAGACTAGAATAGGAATCAACTCATTTCCCACTAGCCTTGGTCTCAGTGTTTCCCATGCATCAGGCAATTACAAATTCACATAGCGAATGTACCTCCTTCCACCTACTTACTTTTTAATTCTTTTTTGCGGTACTAGGGATTGAACCCAGGGGCATTCTACCTCCGGGCCACACCCCAAGCCCTATTTTTAATTCTTTATTTTGAAACAGGGTCTCACGAAGTTGAGGAGGGCCTCACTAAGTAGCTGAGGCTGGCCGCGAACCTGGATCCTCCTGTCTCAGCCTCCCAAGTACTGGGATTACAAGTGGTTTAATTAACATATTTTGTGCCAGTCATTTGGATATTTATTTAACACATTTTGGTAAAATAGCTCACCTTTCATTTCAACAAATGTGTTTGTGAACAAAGTCCTATATTACTACCAAAAGATAAATCAGGAAAATCAGAATCATTTGCTAGAAATAGAAGGAAATGATGTAAACACTTAACTTCTAATTAGATGCTGTTGCTTCCTGAAGGTTCTGAGCCCAAGCCCGGCTCATGTTTCATTGAACCGGGGTAATTGACAGGTGTGGAGGGGTATTAAAGTGACACTGCAAATTTTTCCCCTTGATAATCAGAAAATTGAATAACGGGGTATGGTGGTGCACCCCTATAATCCCAATACTTGGGAGGCTGAGACAGGAGAATTGCGGGTTCAAGGACAGCCTTAGCAAGTAGTGAGACTCTCAGGAACCTAGCGAGACCCTGTTTCAAAATAAAAATAAAATAGCACTGGGGGTGTAGCTTGGAGGTAGAATGCCCTTGGGCGCAATCCCCAGTCTCACACACACACACACACACACACACACACACACACACACTGAAAAATAGAATAGAAAAAGGAAATGCTTTCTCACTACACAATTCAGTACTATGTTACTGAACACAGTTTCCATGCATCACTTAAGGGCATCTCCAGAAACGCTGGTCCTTCGTGATGTGGAAACACCCAGAGGCCATCGCCCCTCCAGGCCTTTGCCGACCCTCCTGGCCTCTCTTCGTACCTCTCATTCTCAGCATCTCTCTGGAACAACCGGTTATCTTGTCTTCATCCCATATGTGCCAGTATCCTATTTGGACCAGACAGGGTGCTGGGCACTGGGGCAGGTCCAGGCTCAGGGGAGGCCCCCTGCTGTCTGCAGGGGGAACCATGGAGACAGTGTGAGAGGCAAAGGCAAACCCAGAGCAGGAGAGCTCGGGAAGGCTTCATGGAGGAGGAGGCATGCAAAGGGGCTGCCAAAGATGAGGAGTTTCTTAGAAAAGACAGAGGAGCTGGGTGTGGTTGCACACACCTGTAACCCCAGTACCTGGGAAGCTGAGACAGGAGGATCGCAGGTTCAAAGCTAGCCTCAGCAACTTATCAAGGCTCTCAGCAACCTAGAGAGACCCTGTTTCCAATATATATATATATAGTATATAAAATATTAAAATATAAAAACAAAATATAATATAATATATATTAAAATATAAATATAATATATATATTAAAAATAGGGTGGGGGTATAGCTCAGAGGTAGAATGAACCTGGGTTCAATCCTTAGAAACATATATACACACACACACATACACACACACAGACACACACACACAGACACACATACACACACACACACACACACACACACGACAGAGGAACATTTTGGTTGGAAGAAACTGCAAGTGTGCAGCATTCTCTGAAGTATGAAGGGAGTTTGGGGAACACTGTACGATTTGGAATGAAAAGACTAGGGATGGGCCTTGAGTGCCAGGAGGGTGCAACCTTGTCTTGGGGTGAAGGGAAGTCAGAGAGTGATGTGGTCAGACACAGGTTAGAAAGGCCATCCTGGAGCTGGGCCTGGTGGTACACGCCTATCATACCAATACTTGGGAGGCTGAGGTAAGAGGATCACAGGTTCCAGGCCAGCCTCAGCAATTCAGTGGCACCCTCAGCAACCTAGTGAGACCCTGTTAAAAAATAAGAACTAAAAAGGGCTGAGGGGGTAGCTTAAAGGTAGACTGCCTCTGGATTCAATCCCCAGCACCAAATACATACATACATACATACATACATACATGCATACATGAAAGGCTGTCCTGGCTGCCATGCAGGAAGAGTCAGGGGCATGTGAGAGCAGAAGAACATATAGAAGCTGATGGCCAAAGGCCCAGGGAGGACAGGGTTGTGCGGGACTTAGGGGGTTGTATGCAGAGGCAGTCTAATGTCTTTTGAGCATTTCCCATGTGTTCCTGGGAGACGGGCAAATTATCAATATTATTGTTTTACATAGGAGGGATCCAAGGCACAGTGTTGCTAAGGGACTTCTCAAAGTCACACAGCCAGTGAGTGTGGACCTGGGATGGAGCTCTGGTGGACTGGCACCAGGGCCCCTTCTTCAACACTCTCTTCCAGCTTTGGCGACCAGAATATGCATCAGAGCTTCTGCCAGGAGCAAGAGTAAGTCATGTCTTTGCACTGTACCCCTCCTAGGGCTCCGTACAGGGGAGGCACTCAACCAAGGTCAGTCCCATCCCCACCACTGGGCCCTGCAAAAGGACGGGGACAGTCAGGCTGCAGTGTCAGCCAGCATTAGTGGCACTTCGTGTCCTTGGTGTGAGTGTCGCACTCTGTTTTGGAGCACTCTGTGGACGTGCTGCTTCACTCTTCTCCCCATCTTTTGGCCATGTCACCTGTCTCTTCAGCAAACTGGAGTTTCCTAAGAGCAGAGCTTCCGTCTCCCCGTCAGCCTTGAGGATTCTGAAAACAAGAACTGGGGTTCCCCTCAAATGGGGCCTCCGCGAGGGCAGGAGCCGAGCTTCCTGCTCGCACTGGCAACTCCCTGTGAGTCCCCAGCTGTGCCTCTCCCAGTCTCTAGAATAACTCCTGGTACCCCAGTTCCCAGCTCATCCCGCAGTGGGTATCACACCACAGTGGGAGCAGGGTGGGGTACAGAGAGACAGTTATCCATGGGGGAGATGTCTCTGCTCTAGGGACTTTCTATTCCAGAGGGACTGAGTCTCACACCTGCTGTCGGGGTCAGCCAGACACCTTTCTCTAGGATGTAGGTCACCCCCTTGGCAGCAGAGCTGATTTATGGTGCCCTTGACAGCCTAATATCATCAAATTACCCCAGACAATGGAGAGAGGCTGGGTTGCCGAGGGCAGTCACCAGGGGACGCTGAGCCTGGGGCAGCCGTCTGCTCCCGAAGCCCAGGCCTCCTTTGAGTCTGTGGGGGGAAGCTGGCACCGGCCAAGGGCACACCCAGGCGTGCCACCTTCAGCTGGGGGTATAAGTAGGCAGCCCTGGAGACCGCTCTGTACCCAGCAGCACTCCTGTGACTGTTTTCTACTCCACGAACGGCAGGCAGTACCATGAGTTGCAGACAGTTCTCCTCGTCCTTCTGGAGCCGCAGCAGCTGCGGGGGCGGCGGTGGCAGCGGGGGCAGCAAGCGGTCCTCCTCCAGCCGCTTCAGCTCCTTGGGGGCTGGTGGTGGAGGGGGCCGCTTCAGCTCCTCCAGTGGCTATGGTGGGGGGAGCTCTCGGGCCTCCGGCAGGGGAGGCGGCGGTGGTTTTGGCTCCGTGTACGGCGGAGGATCTGGGGGTGGCTTCAGCGCGGGGAGTGCCTGCAGTGGCTTCGGTGGGGGTTCTAGGGGCTTCGGTGGGGGTTCTGGAGGAGGTTTTGGTGGTGGCTCTGGGGGTTCTGGAGGTGGCTATGGTGCGTCTGGGGGCTTTGGTGGTGGCTATGGTGGGTCTGGGGGCTATGGAGGTGGCTTTGGTGGTGGTGCCGGAGGCAGCAATGGTGGCATTCTGAATACTAATGAGAAGGCCACCATGCAGAACCTCAATTCCCGGCTGGCCGCCTACTTGGATAAAGTGCAGGAGTTAGAGGAGGCCAATACCTCCCTAGAGAAGAAGATCCAGGAGTGGTATGAGAAGCAGGGGCCTGGCGTCTTCCACAAGGACTACTCCTCTTACTACGACACGATTAATGATCTCAAGAACCAGGTAGGCTCAAGACACAAACTTCAATCTCTCTCTCTCTCTCTCTGACCATAGCCAAGGAAACCATCTTTTGGAACCTTTCAACTTTCATCAGAAACAAACTTGTGTTTGGCTCCTAAAGGCCCCAGAGCTGGGTCTTTTCATCGCCACTTCTTCAACTTTCAGAATCTGGGCAGAGCAGAGAGGAGGCCTGGATTGACATGGGCAGGGCTGGGACCAGATGTGGAGCCTTCAATTGGCCTGGTCTCATGTCAATCCTATCCCTCTCTTCTTCCTACTTCCCTTGGGCTCCTAGAGGGGCTTGTCTTGGTCTTTTCAGGCTCTGTGGACTCAAATATATATACTAGTTGTTCAAGTGATATAGAGGATCTCGAGTTCTGGGGATAGAACCAATCCATCCATCCATCCATCCATCCATCCATCCATCCATCCGTCCGTCCGTCCATCTGTCCGTCCATCCATCCATCCACCCACCCATCCACATGTCCAACTACTTGTTCATTTATTTATCCACATGGCTCAGTGAGTGACTACCCCAGTGTTGCTCTGGGCAGACATAGTGATGTGCCAGACTTAGCCTCTGTCCCCAAGGAGAACTCACTCTGGCTCTTTGCTCTTGTCACCCATTCCTCTTGCTTTTCCACCTTCACTCCTCTAGCTGTGCTGCTTTTCTACCCCAAACCTCTTCCATCTGTTCATTAATATGCAATCTTAGCCATCCTCAGAACCCAATCACTTGCCATCTCCTTCCTGAAGTCTCTCTTGGTTTCCCATAGCCATTAGCCATCCTAGCTTTCCTTGTACTCTTTTAGGATACTTTGGACTTTGTACTCAATGGTGGGCTTCTTGAGGAACAGTATGTCATTAATCTCTAAACTCTACGGCGTCCTTTGCAATCAAATATTTGCTGAATTAATGAATGAAGGCCACACTGAACATGCTTCTGAAGGTTGTGAGGAGTCCAGGCCACGTACCAGCTGTTGGAAGATCCTCTTGCTTGTGTGTGTGTATTTGTGTGTGTGGTACTAGGAATTGAATCCAGGGGCATTCTATCTTTGAGCTATACCCCAAGCCCAATTATTTTTTAATTTGTAACAGGGTCTCGCTAAGTTGCTGAGGCTGGCCTTGAACCTGAGATCCTCCTGTCTCAGCCTTCCAAGTACTTGGATTCCAGGCTGGCACCACCTCACCTGGCCTCTTCTTGCCCCTTGAACATCTGGGATGGGATTCTCCCCGCCTCTGGATTTGTCCAGTCTCTTTCTCTTCCAGTCGTGGGTCACAACAGGGGAGCAAGGTTTCATGCCATCTTCTCCTTTTCAGATTGTGCGCCTGACAGTGGGCAACAACAAAACTCTCCTGGACATCGACAACACTCGCATGACGCTAGATGACTTCAGGATGAAGTGAGTCCTGCCCCCTTCTTCCTCTCCTGTCGTCAATCCTTCCCCCATCCCCAGTGCTCCGGAGGTCCCTGTAGGGCCTGGTGCCCTCTTGATCATTCCCTCCCCTGTCTGGCATGCAGGCTTGAGATGGAGCAGACCCTGCGGCAAGGAGTGGAAGCCGACATCAATGGCCTGCAGTCAGTGCTGGATGGTATGACCATGGAGAAGTCTGACCTGGAAATACAGTATGAGTCTTTGCAAGAGGAGCTGATGGCCCTTAAGAAGAATCATCAGGAAGTAGGTTCCTGCTACGATGGCTTATCTGGGACAGAAAGGACAGAGAGAGCAGGGGAGCCAGGGAGCATTGCCCCAGAGACACCCTCTCCTTCACACTGCCAATTCCCTTAGCTCTGCCTATGGCAGTGGTTGGGCTTTGACTTCACAGCTGCCCCCCCTTTTTTGTATCCTGAGAGGAACAGCAGGAGAGGGCTGAAACGTGGTGGAAGGGATCCCATCCCCTGACTCCATATCCCCTTCTTCCCTGACAGGAGATGTCCCAGCTAACTGGGCAGAATGATGGGGATGTCAGTGTGGAGATAAATGTTGCTCCTGGCAAAGATCTCACCAAGACCCTCAATGACATGCGCCAGGAGTATGAGCAGATCATTGCTAAGAACCGCAAGGAAATCGAGCAACAATATGAGAGCCAGGTGAGCAGAGCAGGCTGCCCGTGCAACCTTCTATCCCTCCATCCATGCATCCCTGCACTCCTCCACCCCATTTCTCTCTTCCCCTATCCCTTCATCCTCCTATCTCTCCATCGCTCGGTGTGGTTGTCATCCATCCATCTTCCAATGGAGGCCATTCCTCCATCTTCATTCACTGCACACAGGCAGAATGGCGGAGTAGCTTCTCAGTGCCGACATTTCAGGGATGAGCCAATTTAGATGGCTCCTCTTGAGAAGCTGGTAGTTTCTTAGTGTGTGTGAACATAAGCAGAGCATGGACAGCTTACTCTATTGCTACCCTGTTAGAGGGGTTCAATGTGTCTGCCATACTATGCCGAGCTTTTTGATTGTTCTCTTCCTACCTGGGTCTCCAAAGCTTAGCATAGAACCTAGCACCAAAAGGCATGGTCTGGTGTGTGTGTGTGTGTGTGTGTGTGTGTGTGTGTGTGTGTGTTTGGAAAGTGTAAGGAGATAAGGGGTTAGTAAGGTAGCTTGGGGACATGAAGGACCTTGAAATTCTGCTGAGAAAGAATGTCATGCTGAGAGAACTGCTTGACTGGAGGGACCCAGAACTCAAAATGACTTGTCCTTCACTTTGGCTCAGCCAGATCCTGGTGGGGGAGGCAGAATCTTGCCCACTGAAGCTCCTGCCTGTGCCTGGTGTTAACTGAGTCTTTGGGTTTGCAGATGACTCAGATCGAGGAGGAGGTGACAAATAGTAGCCAAGAGATGCAGAGCAACATGAAGGAGGTGACTGAGCTCCGACACAGTTCCCAGGAGTTGGAGATCGAGCTGCAGACTCTGCTCAGCACGGTTGGTGGTCCTGGTGTAGACTCCCTGCCAGGGTGGGGCACAGGACGGCTTTGCATGACCCCCAGATGTGGGAAGGAGAGGAGACATGATGTAGCATCTCTCCTAAAGCCTCTTCTTGCCCTGTAGAAATCGGCCCTGGAGAAGTCCCTGGAAGACACAAAGAACCGCTACTGTGGCCAGCTGCAGCAGATTCAGGAGCAGATCAGTGACCTGGAGGCCCAGCTTGCTGAGACCCGGGCAGAGATAGAGAGCCAGAACCAGGAATACAGCATTCTGCTCAGCATCAAGATGCGTTTGGAGCAGGAAATTGAGACCTACCGCAGCCTCCTTGAAGGCGGCCAGGAAGACTTGTAGGTCCCCAGGATTCTGTGAAACCCCTAGGAATCCCTAGACCTCTGGATAGAGGGAGTTAGGGAAGTTATTGTATGCTAGGGATCTGATGGGTTGAGGACTTCTTTGTCCTGTCGGGGGGACCTCAGGGCATTTGGTCTTTGGGAAAGGAGGATGGTGACAATGAGAGAAGGGGCTGCCTTCTGTTCTGGAGACGGGAAAGTGCCATTGTCCCATCTGCAGGTTCTTCCCCCACCAGCTGTGGTGCCGTCCCAGCCTCTGTCCTCTGCCGCCCAGGAAGGAAAACTTAGGAAGATTCATATTTGGGGGCCACTCATTTTGTCTCTGTGTTTTCTTTATTTCTCAGTGACTCTTCTGGAGCTGGACGAATTGGCTTTGGAAGTGGCAAAGGAAGACGAGGAGGAAGCGGATCTAGAGGAGGCAGCTATGGAGGAGGAAGTAGTGGCAGCCATGGTGGAGGAAGTGGAGGCAGCTATGGTGGAGGAAGCAGTTCTGGTGGAGGAAGTGGAGGCAGACATGGTGGAGGAAGTGGAGGAGGCTATGGAGGAGAAAGTGGAGGCAGCTATGGTGGAGGAAGCAGTTCCGGAGGAGGAAGTGGAGGCAAACATGGAGGAAGTGGAGGTGGCTATGGAGGAGAAAGTGGAGGCAGCTATGGTGGAGGAAGCAGTTCTGGAGGAGGAAGTGGAGGCAGCTATGGTGGAGGAAGTGGATCTAGAAGAGGAAGTGAAGGTGGTTATGGTGGAGGAAGTGGGTCCAAGGGAGAAAGTGGGGGCAGCTATGGAGGAGGAAGCAGTTCTGGAGGAGGAAGTGGAGGTGGCTATGGTGGAGGAAGTGGGTCCAGGGGAGGAAGTGGAGGAAGTTATGGAGGAGGAAGTGGATCCAAGGGAGGAAGCGGGGGAAGCTATGGTGAAGGAAGTAGTTCTGGAGGAGGAAGTGGATCCAAGGGAGGAAGTGGAAGGTCATCCCATTCTCAGTCTTCCACCTCAAAATCTGGCGACCGTGATGATACACAAGGTAAGGGATAATTCAAGTTTGTGTGGGGGGGGCACAACTCTAGGTTGTGGGGTGGGGGAAGAGTCAAGGAACCAGCTCCCCTTCTGTGATGTTGGGGATTGAACTCAGGTCCTTGCACATACTAGGCAACCACCCCTTTTTGTGTATCTTTGAACCTTTCTGGGGAATACATATTCTGATCAGAACTAGGTTTTAGGGAGGTTTTTACTGAGTTCCATAGGCCTGTCCTTGGTTCTGAATTGATCATTGTTTTCAACAACCTTGGATGAGGTTAGGAGCAATTCTATACACGGCCCGAGTCTTAGTCATATAGAAGATGGGTGGAAAATTGTACATTTCTCGATATCCCTATGAGTTAGATTTTTAAAAATTATCATCCTTATTGTAAGGAAAATGAGGTTCATAGAGAACAGGTAATTTACTCAAGGTCATGCAATTCATAAAGGAAGGACTCAGCTCTGTGAAGATCCCCCAGCCAGTACCTTCCACCACCATGAGGATGGGAGACTTGGATCAGCACCAGATCAGGTGGAAAAGAGATTCAGGGATTTTAGTCAGTGGTCAGCTTACACAAGCATTACATGGTGCAACTACCAAGAGGAACATATAATACACGTAATCATTTAAATTTAAGAAAGAGTCTTGTGGGCGAGGTTGTCTTGAAGTCAGGGAGAATTTCCCCATGTACTCATTCAATTTTATAAGGTAAAAATTTAATATGATATTATGCTAAAAGGCTGGGTAACATGACTGGGAATGTTTAGCTGCAAGAGAAGCCTTGTAGCACCAGGGAACTGTCCTTCCACAGGGTGTCTGATGTGTTTTGTGTGCACTGCAGGGCCATGAATATGCATCTGGGGTGAAGCCATCTTTGCCTCAATATCCAAAGAATTTACTAACAATGCTGTGGGATGGTGGAGGGGGCTTCCCCATGAGCTCTCCATCCTCAGAGACAGAGAGCGTCTACCAGGGTTGCTGTGGAAGAGATTCGGAATTAGATGGGGACAAAGGTTGGGTGACCCCGTGGTCCTTCCATCTCAGGTTTCTAAGCTCTTTGAGCTCCAGGCCCCTCTGCTCTCAGTTTCCCCATCTTCCTCCAAGTCCTTGCTCGAAGTCCTCTCTTCTCACTCTCATCTCCTTTCCATCTCTCCATAGACCAACAGATGCGATATTAGATCCCTGGTCAATTTTCCCCGCCCAGCCACAGCTGACCACCCCCCCGATGGGCAGACTCTGGATGAAGCTTGCACACTGCATCTTGACATCAGGACCAGCTGGCATCGATCCCCGGTGCCCATTTGGGACTGGACTGACTTGGCATTGTGCCTCTGGCTATCCACTGGCTGCCTCCGCTGCTGGGCTTTGATGATCTGGGGGGTTAGGGAGACTTTCCTTCCTCTGTGTAGTCTGGGGGGTGACCCCACTCCCTTTCTGATTCTGAATCCTTAATAAAGCTTTCCTATTGCACATTAAACTTGGACTTTGACCTGTTTGTCTTTTGGGACTAAGTAGGAATGGAGGTGCAGGGAGAATCAACTTTTGTTTGTGACCAAGCAACCCATACTTTAGCAGCTTGGAAAAGCCATTTACCTGGCTCATGATTTTGCAGTTGGCAATTTAGATGGGGAAGTTCTGTTTTCCTTTTTTTTTTTTTTGCATCTGTGGTCAGCTGCAAGGCATCTAAGTGGCTCTGCCTCTGGGGTTGGCTGGAAGCTGATTAGGATGATGGGGATGAATGGGCTGTAGGTCTCCCACCTTCAGCCAGCTAGCTTGAGCCAGTGTTCCAAGACAATGAGCAGAAGCATGTGGGGCCTCTTGAGGCCTAGGGCAGTGCGGTCACTTTGGTTGCATGGTATTGGCCAAAGCAAGTCGCAACCCAGTCCAGACTCCAGAGTAGGAAGGAATAGATTCCTTTTCTTGAGGTAAGGAGCTGCAAAGTTATGGTGTAAAGGGCCTGGGTATAGGGAGGGCAATGATTAAGGCCATTTTCAGCAAGCAATCTACCGTAGTCCATCAGCAGGTCATGTGTTCGCTTTGAAGGCAAACAAGGCAAAAGTGATATGGTTTATGCGTTGGGAGATTTCACAGATGATGAAAAATATAGGCATAAATAAGGTGCTCCAAGGTAAAGAACATTTCTCAAGATTCTCCAAAGACTCTCATTGGGCCTGATGGTCAAAAATTTCTTTTCATAGCTAGGGACAGATAGTCGCTACTGCCTATGCTCCAGATACTGTGGCTGCTTACCAAGCCACCTCAAAGCTTAGAGGCTTGCTGGGTGTGGTGGTGCACATCTGTAATCCCAGCACTTGGGAGGCTGAGACAGGAAGATCGCAGGTTTGAGGCCAGCCTCAGCAACTTAGCAAGACCCTGTTTCAAAAATAAATAAATAAATAAAATAAAATAAAAAGGGCTTGGGATGTAGCTCAGAGGGAAAATGCCCCTGCACACACACACACACACACACACACACACACACACACAGGCTTAAAACAACAACAGTTTGCCTAAGAATCTGCAATTTTAATGGTACATCAGGGACACCTCCTCTCTGCTCCCCTTGGTGTCGTCACTGTGGCTCCCAGGCTGGGGCTGAAGTATCTGAACTCTTGCTCTCACGTCTCCAGTGGGCTCCTCAGGCACTGCTCTGTATCTCTGCAGAGACTCTCCGTGTGCTCCTGAAATGCCAGGTTCGTGATCTCACCAAGGACTACCAGGGAGCCGTCCGATGCAAGAACATGAGGGTAAATTTATTCAAGCTCGAGCTTGGGCTCCCAACGTGTACCAACGCAGTGGTCACGGAGAGAAGCCCCTAGCTCCCGGAGAACAAAGCTTTTATCCCCCCAGGAGGGCAGTTCATCCCACCTTTACATTGATTGGGTAGTTTAAAGCATAAGCCTGTTGTTGTTCCCTGATAGGTTTAATTTTCGCGCCTTAGGTAAAGGTCACTACTAGGGAGACTTTTGGCCCTATATGGTGACCTTTGAACAGATTGGTTGGGCTCGCAGTGCCCACCTTAAGAGAGTTTAGGATGGGCGGGGGAGCTCCCTGGCTCTAACCTCGCCTGATTCTCTGCAAACTCCAGACCCAGGTGTGCTTAGCACTGATTGGCTGTTGCTAGGGGTTACTAGGGACAAGATCAGGTTACAGGGTATGGGGGCAGTATGTTAGAGAGATCTAACTTTTAGAACACAGGTACTTAAGCCTATTTTTCTTAAAGCTTTAATTAAAGCCTGTTATGGCTTCATTTTGGCTC
>PVJS01013722.1:28702-41706 GCA_004027185.1 Glis glis | reverse complement strand
ATATTTTCTAAAATTTCTCTCCTCTTCTTTCTGCACTGTTTACCTCATACCTATTTGTATTAGTATGTTAAATTTCTGCTCCTACCAAAGAGTCAGGTTGTGCAGAAACATTGATTCATTTAAACACATTATATATGTATTGGGGAAAAATGGTTCTAAGATTATATGTGTTGAGATTTCTTGGAGAATAGCAATAGAACATTAAATAATAAAAGACTATATTTAATAGATGCTATATATTTATGTTACTATGAACAATAACTTATTTTCTACTTTTACCTTCATTTCTCCATCTTCTTTTGTTTTTTACTTTTTCCTCTTATTGTTCTTTCCCCTCCTCCTTTTTCTTCCTCAATCTCCTATTGTTTCCCCCCACCACCACCATTATCAGCTTCATATGACAGTCACAGGTCTGCATGAAGATTCTTTGGGAGGGAACAAACATAATGCCTGCTTAATCACATTACCTTGTAAAACACTGGGAAGACTAACACAAAGTAAAAAGCAAATCAGAACAAAAACAAAAAGAAGCAAACAAGTATGTTAGATATGTTCTGTCCCATAATTGTTAGCTTGCTGTGTTTGCTTTACATTCTACCACGGCCTCCAAATACAGTTAAATATACTACATGCCATAAAGTTATCACTTGAATACAAGTCTGCCACTAATTTTGTCTCAACAGAGGCAATATAATACAGTGGGTCAAAGAACAGTTACTGGGCCAGACACCATTGTTGTCTTTTACCCCTAACTATGTGACTTTGCTCAAGCCTCATGACTCCTCCTCTGTCTGTTTCCTCATAGGCTGTGGTGATAATTTATAGGTAATGAATATAAAATGCTAGCACTGTGCCAGGCACAATTTCCTTAGCTCTACAATAACGCATGGACTTAGATGATTTCTTGCTATCTATTCAGCCCTGTTCCAGTGACCCTATGCATGTTCAGTTGCACTGGATCCAGCGATCCTAGCAAAATGATTGTGAAAAATCCTAAAAGATATTAATAGTCTCAGTAACAAAGAAGGAAGTTGAAAGTCATACAGGATACAGTTATTTACCTTACATCAGTTGGCCAATATATATGAAGTTTAATTGGTATCATTCTACCCTGCCTGTTATGGTTTGTAAGCATGCATTTCCCCAGTTTCCAGAGATGTTGGAAGGTGACAGGTCTCAGCTGAGTCTATCTGCTAAATAGACTCATCTCACCCCAAAGTCCTGCCCTCTTTGCAGGGCAGTAAACATTCAATATCTGGGGAAAGTAGGGGTGAGATGTAGAGCAAAGAGGCACAACCCTCTTTTCTCAGTTCGGGTAGAGTCTGCAGGGCCTGCTTGGCTCCAGAACTTTCCATGGGTTTCACTAAGGCCGTTGTTGCGACTACATCTCAGGTAGACTCCTGCTTCTGCTCCACCCTGAGTTGTTTACTCTCCACAAGTTTCCATCTCAGAGATTCTCTCTCAATAAATCTAACTGGTAACAATTTAGATTCTTTATAAGTCTCTGTAAGAATGAAGGCAAGAAGGCAGGAATATAAAAGAGCAAAGCAGAGATAAGCTTGCACTTAATGTTTTTATACTCTTCATCAAAGCAAGGGCCCACTTTAGGATCATAATTTTAAATTTATACTTATAATCATAAAACTTACAGTGTTAAATATAACATTTGTAGAATTAAGACAAACTAAGGTTCAATGTGTTCTAAGACTTTATATTTAAAATTACTACTTATTAGTATCTCCAGGTGGTGCTTTTACTGAGAAAGGGTCAACCCCAGTAGTTGGTATATTTTTCTTCTGCTTAGTCTTGACACTTTGAGTATTTATATAAATCCCTAGAGCAGCAGTTAGTTATAATCTTGGAAAGAAAAAATACCTGTGCACATTTATAATCAACACAATGACTAGAAAATCATTCTTTATCATAGAAAGAATGTGGACCATCAGTCAAACAATTTCTACTCTGACTAGTCTAGATTTTGTATAACCCAATGAAAGGACTATCAAAATCTTACTTAGCACTTATGGCAACTTAGTAGAATTTAAATTCAAAAGAAGGTAAAAGATTCAGATAACGTACTTGTTGCTTCTAAAGGAAAAGAATACCAAACAAAATTTTATGCTGTAAATTAAAGTAGTGTATCAATTAATATTTGGGTTTAGATGCTGATTTTTTAGGGTTATTTTTGCATCAAGCTTAGTCTTTTGGGGTCATTTACATATTCTCTCAAAAGCATAATATGTACACTCCAAATTAAATGCTTTTTACTTCTCTTCAATATGTGGGGCAATGTTTGGTATGTTGTCATATTAGTACTTATTTCTTTGAGGTTCTGTGTAAAAATTCCTCATAGAAACATTTTTTATTTAAGGTATTCTGCACTTAAGAAAAGTATACTAAGAAGATTAATATACTTCAATTAAATGGGCAGTAGAGTGCTGAGTAGATTGCAGAGGCAGAGACCAGAGCAGAATCAAAATATTAATGCAATAAGTCTGATAAGTGATAAAAAATTTCATAGAACCCCAAAGAAATAAATACCAAATCTGAATAGTTATGCAAGATGTGTTTGTTTCTTTGGGCTGCCATATATCACATACTGAGTGGCCTGAGGAATAGAAATTTATTTGTTCATAATTCTGGAGGCTCAAATTCTAGATCTAGATTTGGGCAGGTTTGGTTTCTCCTGAGGCCTCTCTGTTTGCCTTGCAGAGGACTGGACACCTTTTCACTGTATTCTTACATAGTCACTCCTTGGGCCAGTTATCTGTGTCCTAATCCCCTCTTCATTAAGAACACCAGTTATATTAGCTTAGAGATCTGCCATATCACCTCATTTGACCTGTTACCTTTTTAAAAATGCATCAAATTCGGAGGTACTGGGGCTTAGCCCTGCAATGTATGAATTTTGAGGAGACAGAATTCACCCCATTAGGAAACGGTCATGCATATATCAATACCACTTTGATTCACTGAGTATAATGAGTTCTATGGAATAATAAAAATGGAATGTTCTTGGTTGAAATCATAAATAAGTGAGTTTTATAGAATAAGAAAAATGGGATGTTCTTAGTTTGAATCACAGCTCTTGTTGTGAGCCTTCATGGGAAACACACTGAGACCAGCTTAGCTAAGTACATAGTACGTGGTTAAGTGGAAATTTTCCACACACAGACAATTTTCTGTGGACGGGGTGGAACCAATAAGCAATGTAGACCTTGAACTATTTACCCTTCTTCTCCCTAAACTAAACCCGTGCCTGCCCTGTGCCAGAACTCATCCTAGGACTGCCTTGTTGTTTTTTTTCCCTGAAGTTAACTCGTGCCAGTGTTTACTCATCTTCATGATGTTTTTGTTTTCACCCTCAATAAAAGAAGGATGCTGGTTGAAGGAGGGCAGAGGGTTTTGCCTTCTCCCCAACTTTTTTTATAATAACTTTTTTTAATAATTTAAATGCCCCCTTTAATAATTCTGGCTCTGAGTTGTTCATGTGGGAGACTCTTAATTTCAGCAGCAGCTTCCACGGCAAGCTCTCAGATTTATTAGTAGATCATCAACAGAAGTGAAAACTCCTTAACATGTCTGCCCTATGGGATATAAGGTGCATGGAAGACTTGTGTGATAACACCAGGAAGCATACGTTTTTAAAGAACAGAAAGTTCAGTGAAGTCTGGCACAACTGTGGAAACTTTCTGAAGGAAATGGTCCTCAGCTTCCAGGACCAAAAGATAAGTGAAATGCAAACAGATGAAGAAAGGGCATTTCAGGAGAGTGAAATGATCTCACCAATGACATACCTATGGACAAATTGCAACTTAGTGAAGATACAGTGAATAAATCAGTCTGGCTAGGGTAGAAGGTCACCGAAGGTATTCTGCAGGAGAAAACTGTATTAAGAGTATTGAACTGGCAACTGAGTGCTGAATGGATTGCAGAGGGAGAGACCAGAGACCAATTAGAATATTAGTGCAATAAGTCAGACAAGTGATATTGAACTCAGATGATGGTGTTTAAAGTAACAGGATGGTAAAGATGCAAAAGTTATTGTGAAGGAAATGATGAGGTTGCATTTATTTTGGATTACAAGAACTATGCAAGAACTCTTAGAATATTCTAATGACTGGAGCAGAGGTTAAAACACTTAAATTGTTAATTTTTATATAAAGCAACTTTGTGGTGGGATAGAGAGATTGAGTTCAGTGTTGGTCATATGAAAAGACCACAGGTTCTCTAGGTGAAAATATCCAGTGTGAAGTTAGGAAATAGAAACAAAGCATCTGAGGGAATCTATAGAGGAGACATGAGTGTGTAAGTGAATTGGCTTTCAACTTTCTTTTAAGAGTTGAGTAATTGAGTGGATAAAAGGTTATGTAAAAGGTGGCTATTGAGGGAGTAGGGTATGGGACATTGAAACCAATTTAAAAACTTGGAAATAGATTTAGGGATTAAGACATATGGATAGCCAGTGATATCAAGGAGGATAAGAGTTGGAAAAGGTTATTGATATAATATGGAAATTATCAAGACGGTAGTTGAAAATATTAGAACCAAACCATAAATTCAACTTAGAAAATAGAAGAGTCCTGCTAACAAGGGAAGTAAAATTTTAAAAAGTACCAAAACAGAAATCTCAACTATAGTTTTCAGTTTATGCGACACAACTCTGTTAACAGATCAATGGCTATTTTTATTCTGTATTCCCACCTCTCTAACAGTAGTGATAATAGTGAGATTATGATAGCATAACAACTCATTTAAATGGATAATTAAAGTAGTACTCGTACTTTTGTGTTTCTATCTAGATAGTAATTTTTTTTAGGAAAACCCTATTACCATTCCTCTAGCTGGTGTGGTGCCACAAGCCTGTAATCCCAGCACTTGGGAGGCTGAGACAGGAAGATCATGGTTCCTAGGGCAGCCTCAGCAATGTAGTGATACTCTCAGCAACCTAGGAGACCCTTTTTCAAAACAAAAGATAAAAAAGGGCTGGGAGTGTAGCTCATAGGTAGAATGTCCCTGGGTTCAGTCCCCAGTACCACACACACACAAAAAAAAGGTAGTACAATTGTTTACACATTATATTCTAAGTAAAAACATTCTAATTTTAAATACTTAAAAACTGTAACTAAACCAACAATTAATTTAACCTGATGTACAAACATAAATGCATACCTACTTATAAGCATGTATATAAACAGATGAATATAAATGTATTTGGGATAAAAGAATATCGGCAATATGAAACAACAAAAAATTTAGGCAACTTCTTTATTTTGCATATATTTTTCATGACATGGAAAGTTTAAATTAAATATACATTATGTGCTTATATGGATGAATATAAGAATTAAATCCAGTAGATACTCCATGACACAGATATATTCTTTAAATATTGGCTAGGGTTAATATTTTAATTAACAAAATATTGATTTCCCCTTATACACAGATATGTGGTGAAATAAGTGTGGGGAAAGCTCTTAATTACCATTCGTACAAATATTTTGAAGTAAAGTTGCATATTTCCAAGAACACTTTTTAGTACTCATAACAAATTGACACATTTTGAAAACTCAGAATCACAAAAATAACAGAGCCCCCTTTTATTTTATCTTCTTTCTTTTTCTTTTCTTTTTTTGTGGTACTGGCAATTGAATTTAGGGGCATTCTACCTCTGAGTTACACCTGCATCCCTTTTTCATTTTTTGTTTTGAAACAGGATCTCACTATGTTGCTAAGAGTCTTGCTAAGTTGCTGAGGCTGTCTTCAAATCTGTGTTCCTTCTGTCTCAGCCTCCCAAGTACAGGGATTACATGTGTGTACCACCATGCCTGGCTACCCAGTTTCTATTTTCTAAGCTAGCATTTGCTTTGTTTCACACAGAAAATACAGAGCATGATGTATTGTACACTATAAAGTTGGGTATATACCAACAAATATTATCAACATTCTTACTATAGTCTTTGTGAGTAGTATTTAGATGAAAGTTGGGGTTTAATGTGCCTTTGAATATTTTTTATTTTATTTATGACAGTGTGTTCTTTATAAGCAGTCTTTCACAGCCTACTTGATTTAAGTACCTAAATGCGGTTCCCAGGAAGGTGAGGGCTTATGGCAAAGTTTACATGCACCTAAACATTTCTTCTTAAATAGACAGCAGGTAGAGGCACCCTGGCTGTGAAAATCACCTGACAACAGGCAACCCCAAGCATTTCTAGACCACAGAACCAGCTGGGGCTCCTGTTCTTCAGCTTTCCCCATAATACTCTAAATTTTGTGGAGCAGTATTAAGAATGTTGGCAGTGTGGCAGTTGTTCAGTAACAAGTCAGGCACACCGCTTTGTGAACTGTAGTAGGTTTTATAGCCTCAAATCAGAAAAGTTACAATAGGAAAACATGGAAAGTTACTGAGTCATTGGGTGCATGGCATTTATAAGCCAAATATTCACTTTCATCATAAATATTCATATTAATCATGTTATCCAAATGTTCCAATATTTCTACAGGTAGATTAGTTGGAATATTATGCTAAACATCAGTAATTTTACCCAGGTATATGCTTTAGGGCCTAGTGTCACTAGATAACACCTGTAGCTTATGGCTGGCTGATAGTAAACAAGTTGGACTGCTTGGGAATTTGCCAGATGCCTTCTGTAACTGTTGCCAGCCTTCAAAGGAAAGGGAGGTTATGCAAGAAGTATGTTTTTGTTCCACCTATTTTATGCTATACTGTATAAGGATGGAACACTCAAAGTCAGTTGATGAGCATTAGGACATGGAAGAAGTCATCTGTTATATGCTGCTGATCTTGATCCTGAGGCAGATATAAGATGGCACATTTGGCAGAGCACCAGGTTGGGTAACAGCTGGCATCAAGGAAGCCTTCCATACTCAAATACAACTGCTGGTCCTGAAGGATTTGGCTTTCTTGTTTAATACATAATAGGAAAGGCACAGGAAATAAACAAGTATCACATGCAGTTCTTTATGGCTCCTTGATATACATGTATACACATGTCTACTTTAAACAGGAACAGATAGATGTTCCCTATCCTACAAGTCACCATGTTCCAGGTGGCCATTTCACCCAAGTTTAAAATTTCTGCCCTACTGAATGTTAAGAGTATAAATCCTTTTAATCACAGGGAAATATAGCATTGTGTGTGTGTGTATGTGTGTGTGTGTGTGTGTGTGTGTGTGTGTGCATGTGTGTGCACACACGTGCACACTTATATGCCATCCTACTCCTAAACTGAAATGCATCTTGACTCCTTTTAGGAAGAAAGGCCCTTATTTAAAGCGAGTGGAAAAAACTGTTATTACAACTTTGGCTAGTTTATATTCAGGGGTAGGGAGTGAGCAATGACAATTTCTAAGCCTTTTTGAACAAGAAACCAATACCTACATTTTTAAATGTTTCTTCCTTACATTATTTTAGTAATAACTGATTTTCAATATTAAGACAAGACCACCAAAATCCATCTTAGACATAGCCATTTGAATATTTGAATGGCATTGATATGGACAGCCTTAAGAATACCCTTTCACGTCCATAGAATATTACAATGCACTTTCCAAAGTCCAATCCCTTTTAGCTTGGGGTTGCCTGTTGTTAGGTGACTTTCACAGCCAGGGTGCCCCTACCATGTTATAACCTGCTGTTTCTTTCTCTCTCTTTTTTTTTTTTTTTTTTGCAGTACCAGGGATTGAACCCAGCCCTATTTTTTATACTTCATTTTGAAACCAGGTCTCACAAAGTTGCAGAGGGCCTCGCTAAGTAGCTAAGGCTGGCCGTGAACCTGGATCATCTGGTCTCCACCTCCCAAGTACTGGGATTACAAGCGTGCGCCACCACGCCCAGCACCTGCTGTTTATTTAAGAAGAAATGTTTAGGTGCATGTAAACTTCGCCATAAGCCCTCACCTTCCTGGGAACCGCATTTAGATACTTAAATCAAGTAGGCTGTGAAAGAAGTCACTGGTTTTGAGGGTTGGCAAAGTATAAAGAACACGCTGTTACTATCCCCAATTTCACAATTGACAACTGAGGCTACACAAGGTTGTTGACAGGCGGCAGGGAACAAAGCCAAGTCCAGAAATCATCATCTACAGATCATAATAGCCTCGTACCCCTTCCCAGACTTCCTCTTGGCAGGATCTGAGCAGAGAAAATATGATGACAAAAGATGAAATTAGTGCTGAAATCTCTTAACAGGATGGTGTGAAACTGAGGGATGAAGTGGATCATATAACCACTAGAAGAATGTGAACCACTAATAGTAAGAAAACCCAGGATCTGATTTATTTGAATGAAAACACCAGAATGACACTATATAACATAATCGATTCTATATAAGGAAGAAATGGCAATTATTTCTAGGACACTAATAATCAAGACTCATATAATTGTATGTATATATTTTTATTTAAAGATGGACCTTCTGAGGAATTTCAGGTCAAAGCCACTCAATCAAATTTTTGGCATAATTGATTTAGTGTGATCACTTCATAAAAAAATAACCTAACAAAAACATTTTCGGAGGCACATGAATATTGTTATAATCATGCAGTGTTGCAGCTATTTGCTTTGGGCTTGAGTCTTAGAGCTGTTAAATGCCTGTGAATGTCACCTACATGGAGGAGGCAAACAAAGCATAGCATTCGTACTGAGTAATCCTATGTATCCCCCATTAAATCTTGTGTACAATGTCACAAGGTGGGATTTTGCATACTTTTATTATAACAGATCTGTCAGGGCATTCCAGCTTCTATCTAATCATGAAGAATATACTTGGAAGACTACGGTGGGAGAAAAATAAAATATAATTACACTAGATTACCTCCCAGTGATTGAATTTAACACAAATCTGTTTTTATTTAACAAACATTCTTATGCTTTTAAAATATCATCCTCTAATATTTTGGTTAGAACGTATGGGACAAGCAATGGAAGCCCTTCTCTTTTTGTCTTTGATAGTAGAGATGTGTATTTGGCTCTTGTTTTGGGCTGAAATTTTTCTCTACTTTCATATGTGGAAGTTCTAACTCAATACCTCAGAATGTGACTGTATTTGGAAATAGGGCCTTTTTAGAGGTGATTATGGTAAAATAAGGCGTTAGGGTAGACTCTAACCCAATTTAAATGTCATATTTTTTCCAGTTTTTAAAATATACTTTTATTGGTTCATTTTAATTATACATCATAATGAGGTTCAGAGTAAAAGAAACATGTTGTGCACAGCACTTGCTGCGTTTCCCTACAGATCCCACCCCGCTCCCTAATTCTCCCCATACATGCTATTGAGATTGGTGTTAATAACTTCATATGTGAACATAGGACTGCCATGTTTATAAGAAGAGAAAGGCTGATACACAAAAAGGTACCTGGGATATACTTGCGATGAGGGATGACCAAGAGAAGAATTAGCTAGAGAGCAGCTATCTGCAAGACCAGGAAAGAGGCCTGGGTTTGATTCTTCCCTTATGAACCTTGGAGGAAATGAAACCTACTAATATCTTAATCTTGGACTTCCAGCCTCTAAGGCCACTGGAAAATAAATTGCTGTTTTTAAAGCAACCCAGTCTGTGGCATTTTATTATGGGATCTCTAGTTAACAATACCTTCCAGTACATAGCACAGTGCCTGCCATGATATTGATGCTCTATGGCTATTGATGAATAATTTTTTCATGGATTAGACTCCTCTTTCTCCAATCCAAAGCATCTGAATAAAATCCTGTGTAATTTCCCTTTCTACTCTCTAGCTACAGAACCTGACCAAGTGTAAGGAACAGTTAGGAGCAGGGCATGGATATTTGGGTACTAGTATTAACATAATAAATTCTTATACAGTATTCCTTGGTATCCATAAGACATTTGGTTTCAAGAACCTCTTAGATACCAAAATCCAAAATACTCCAATTCCTCACTTAAAATTGTATATTATTTGCATACAATCTATACATGTTAAATCATCTCTAGATTAATTATAACACTTAAATGTAAATAGCTGGTACACTATATTATTTAGAGAATAATGACAAGAAAGTTGTCTGCACATGTTCAGTACAGCAAAATATTTTATATTTTTGATCCATGATTGGTTGAACCCACAGATATAGAACCATGGATATGAAGGAGCAACTCCATTGGTTCCTTGTCATTAACATCACAAATTTATCTGAAAAGTTTCATCTTCAAATATTATTTTCCACTGAAGGGTTTTTGGCATAATAATCACACCAGGAAAATTACAAAAAAATTTACAGACTAATTGAAACATGACAAGCATAAGTTTTTCCTCCCTATTTTTTTATTTCATGTCTTAAGATTTAGAAAGCCCTGGGGAAAAGAAAAAAGCACTTGTCTCTCAAACATGTTCCTTAGGAAAAATAGTTTCTGTCTTCACCTTTAGTTTTGTGATATGCTTCCCACAAAGAGCATGCTTGCCTCCAACAAAGTAAGCTCTTGAGGTGAATTCTAGAGTGTAAAAACTTCTATATGGCATCCAGTATAACTAGTCACTCAGCTCACTTGAGAAAACTAAGAGCTTAACATTTAAAATGATGACTTGGGATTTATATTTTGCAGACCCCATTGATCTTTGAGACAAATGAGTGAGGGTTTTATAAATCTGTGAAACATTATTATCCAATTACATTTCATTGTGTGACAATTTCTGCTAACTGTGACAGAAAGAACAAAGGCTAGGCTTGAAGAAGTAACTGCATTCCCTTTTTAGAAATTTGGCTACAGATGCTACTTACAGTTCAGTAAGGTCTTAAATTCTTTCTGCAATGTTCATCCTAGATCAGAGAAGTCAAAGCTTAAATTCAGAAAAAAAAGTTATGTGCTAAATTTTCACCAGAGAAGTGAATATACTATTTGCATTTAGCATATCAAGCCTCTGATTAGAATTTATGTCTCCAATACATATTGAATAGTCATTACATTCATGCTTTTGTCATTTTATATTGAGCTGAAAGAGAATGATTATATCTATGTGGTCTACCATAGGAGAGGATTATTGGGAATGCATGAAATAATCTCAGGTGCTGAGTGATATATAATTTCAACATATTGCAATTATTATTGTGATTACATTATCTACTTAAAATAATTTACACTTTTATTAACAGTAAGGACCCTACATATTAATATGCAAGGAATTAGGTTTTACTAAATGCACTCAATGAAAATTTTGGTAGAACAGAAAAATGAACTCATGGGCCAGTGTTTGAAAACATTTTGGTGATAGCCGGGCGTGGTGGCGCACGCTTGTAATACCAGTACTTTGGGAGGCGGAGCCCGGAGGATCCAGGTTCGAGGCCAGCCTCAGCTCTCTCTCTCTCTCTCTCTCTCTCTCTCCCTGTTTCTCTCTCTCTCTTTCTATCTCTCTACTTAGTGAGGCCTTCCGCAACTTCGTGAGACCCGGTTTCAAAATAAAATATAAAAACTAGTGCCGGGGGTGTAGCGTGGAGGTAGAACGCCCCTGGGTTCAATCCCCGGTACCGCAAAAAAAAAAAGAAAACATTTTTGTTCCCCTTAAAAACATATTCTCTTCATTATATAATTATTTTTGAAAATCCTTTAGGAAATCTTTCAACAATTGTACATTAGAATTTGTGGATTCAAATTTGAGTGTGAACTGTTAATCTAACAACTATTATTGATTCTGTTTTTGCAGTGTGTTCTTTTTTTATTATTTTCTTTTTACTAGAAAGTCTCAAATTAAGTAAGAACATGCAGTAACATAACTCAACTACAAAACCTATCCATTCTTCCCTGTTTATCTACAACTACATTGGTTCAGATATCTATCTTCTTCCTGAATTATTAGAAAATATTTCATCTTCCTGACACTGTTCTATCCGAATGATCTATCCTTTCTAGAGCTACAAAATTTATTTTACAAGAATATTATCATCATCAAAATATAAAAACTCATTCCCTACCATGTGAAGTTTAGCATATAAACTGCATGGCAAAATCGAATTATACCTTCCTCAACTCAGTCAGATCTTCAGTTACCTTTTTCACGGAAAATTACACTTAGTTATTTTTATGGCTACAATCTATAAGAACTTATAAGTTACTAATTATGTTTAATGTAACTCAGTAGCAATAAAGGGTAAAACACTCAAACTTGCACATAAGTTCCATTTAAAACTCTCCCCCAAATCATTCCTAACTGCTGCAGTTCTAGGAGGTTTCCTCAGATTGCTGAGTGGATTTTGCCACCACCATACTTAATTATCTCATCTACATATGAACAAATACCTTTTCTTTAGACTAACTAGCACAAAAAGAGGATGATTAAAAACTTTATTAACAAATTAAAGACTAAAACTTAATTACATATAGAGCTCAGAATATTTACCCAAATTAAAATTAAAGTAGGAAGTTACTGAGCTCAAATACCCTTTACTCAGCAATGTCTCATCTATTTTGAATTCTAGGCCCACGTCCTCAAGTAAAGATGGAGCAGCTGTAGGTTGTCATTTCCCATGGGATCAATGACAGTCTCACCACTCCCCCCCCCACATCCCATTTTCTGGACTTGTATACATGTGTGGACTCCCATGTTATTGTCTCCTGAATCATGAAATGAACTACCTTTCAGCTACATGGCATGGCCTTAACACATATTCTTAGTGACAGATAACTGAAGTAACTCCAATTTTTGTCTCCTCCTTTTGTCCATGTGCTTCCAAAGTTACCCATCTTTGTAATCTCTACTTCTAATTCTAGTCTGGGCTTAGCTCCAAGATTTATTTTCACCACTGGGATTTAGAAAACATGATACAACCAGGGCCGGGTGTGGTGGCGCACGCTTGTAATCCCAGTACTTTGGGAGGCGGAGACCGGAGGATCCGGGTTCGCGGCCAGCCTCAGCTCTCGCTCTGTCTGTCTGTCTCTCTCTCTCTCATTAATGAGGCCCTCTGCAACCTTGTGAGACACGGTTTCAAAATAAAGCATAAAAAATAGGGCCGGGGGCGTAGCGCGGAG